>JARYMX010000282.1:0-37773 GCA_030169165.1 Centaurea solstitialis | reverse complement strand
AACCAACCAAACAGCCACGAAACAAAGATAAAAGCCGGATACAGACTCATACCTCTTACTTGGGATTTCTCAGTACGATGATGACTGAATCGCCTCGAAGAAACATCTTGCTGATGAATCTGTCTTTGTTAACTGGAAGAGCTTTCTTCTTGCCTTTCCCTGTTTTAGGCACCTGATATACAAAATATAAATATATAATTATTAATAGAATGTATTTATAACCTTGTTTCGTTTTTTGCTTATGGAAAACACAAACCTCTGTCCACATCTCTCTAACGTTTTCAAGCACCATGTTACAGTGTCGATCAAAAGCTCTCACACGTCCCAAAAGCTTTTTATTGTTCCTGCAGTTGATGAGCACCTATATGTGCAACAAATCGACAAGAATGTCATTCATAACACCAAGGTCGTTTAAAAAAATCAGTTTTCAACGTAATTTCAAGTATTAATGACAACTATCCATGAACATGGTGTCACTCAACTCTGTTTGTGCCTATTAGCTTTAGGGTGTGTTTGGTATGCAGACTGTGTGGGGAGAGACGCGACGAAAATAAATAGTCCCATGGCATGCCATGGGACAAAAAATGATGGTGGACAACATGGGACAAAAAATGATGATGGACAACATGGGACAAAACATAAAATGGCCATGTAACCCCATAATCCAACCTTTTTCTCTAAACCATCCATGCAATGAACGTAAGTCGTCGATGATATACAAGTAATATATCTTTTAAAAGTAAAATAATATATTTTTGAAAGTGGGATGAAATATTTTTAGCTTTTTTGAAAACGAAGCAAATGAATAAAAAATCAAAACCACAAATAGAAAATATAATTAAAATATTTTTCAATTTTGCATAACAATTATATAATAGAAGGCAGAAAAAGATATTTTATGGGTAATCCGGTCATTTTAACAGTTTTAGTCCAGTCTCGTTCTAGTTGTGCCAAACTTGGACAAACATTCAATTCAATTTTGTCCAATCCAGTCCCGTCCAGTCATATCCTGTCCCATCCAATCTGTGCACCAAACGCTCACCTAAGTGGTAGAAGACAAACTTGGACAAATTTATGAAAAAAAGATCTATTACTTACCTGGGTGTTATTTTTGACACTCATCATCAAGACAGAAAGGGGCCCAGTGTTGAACTCCTCTTCCTCGTTCTTGGTCTGCTGTGAAATTTTATACAAGACGTTTATTTACATCATAATTTTTTAAGGTAAGAAATCAAAGACCATGTAATAAATATCCTACCTTAGAAGACAAATACACACTAAAAAGACATATTTAAAATGCATATTGAAAGTAGTAACTTCCAAACAACTTTACATGAACCAGAACACAATGGGAAATGATATTTTGTCTTTCGTCAAAAAATAAAATTGCACTTAAAAAGTCGACACAAAGAACTAAACTCCTGGAAGACTGGGACTTCAAACCCTTTTTTTCTGATCCTTCGATAAAAAGATAATATACACAAAAGCAGAATTTAATAAGCGAAAGAAGTGAATGAACAAACAGCCACCATTTAAAGACAAACAACCTAAATAGCAAATACATGCCGACACTAAGATTAGAACAAGTGGTTGGGGCGTCTAAAAGTTAATAACTAAGCCTGTACACCAATCAAAGCAAGTCCCATACGGAATGCAAACAGAGTACATATCGGACGAACGGTTAATTCCCCATATCATCCTGATGTCACCATTTGATGATAAAAAAACAAGCGTACGGATATTTTTCACGAAATAAATATTGGTCTAGACTCTAGACTCTAGTGGTTAGTTTCGTGGTTTCAAATGTCCGTGTTCAAGTCTTGTTATTGCAAGTTTTTAGAAACATAATAAATCTGAAAATTAACCTACAAACTAGAAAATGACCATAACAAGACTCAAACCCTGGTGTGAAGTGGAATAAAAGCCTTGCAAACCATCTACCAAGGGAAACTTCTGTCCTCATTGTAGTTTCAAAATATATATGGCGGCACACAACAAACTGATACCGCGGCACTTTTCACGACCCTATAACTTTTTAAACCATGACAGAGGAATGAAACGGTTACGGTGGTATGTGCCCACCCTTGAATGCCTGAACCACATTCGGCCCGTTTTTAGCTTTAGTAAATTTCAACAAAACTTAATAAACAGTGCAATTTATACAGCATGTAAAACAAAGCTAAATGCCCACCCCATCGTCGTCCCTAAAGAAACCGAGAATGGTGCTATACAATTAGGGATGTAAACGAGCCGAGCCAGACACTTATCGAGCCGGGCTCGTTTAGGTTTTTTTAAGCTCAAGCTCGGGCTCGGCTCGTTTAGAGCTTGTGATGTTAAGCTCGAGCTCAGCTCGTTTAAGATTTATGCCGCTCGGGCTTGACTCGTTTAACCTACGCTCGTTTAGGCTCGAGTATTATTTTGAATTTTTTTTATTAAAATGATATATATATATATATAAATAATTAAAATATAAACATATAACATACATATTATATTATATATTGAGTTCGTTTAGGCTCACCAGCTTAAACGACCCCACTCTTTGGAGCTCGAGCTCGGCTCGTTTATTAAAGGAGCTTTAACCGAGCTTTTAACGATCCGAGCTCGAGTAACTCGGCTCATTTATAATACAATGTAGATATTTGTGCATATCTGAAGGATAATTGTGAACACCAAAAAAACCTTAGAAAATCAAACCTAAACATTAAGAAAACTTACTTGTCCATCTTCCTCCATTGGTCGACTGCAAAAATAAGAAACAAACAAAAAATTGGTATCGTGAATAAGTTTTAACAATCTAGGGTTTAGCTAAAACGCAAATTGCCTAGAAAAAAAGTACAATTAGGTTTTACCTCATATTCGATTTGCTGGACGAAATACTACCTGAAAAAAATAAATAGAAGATTTGGAAATCGAGATTAGGGTTTAGGGTTTGTGGATGTAAAACCCTAAGGTAAATATAGCGAGAAAAAAAAGGAGATCTCTATCAATTGCTGCAATTGAAGCAAATGCTAACGAAAATCGAAGATAGAAATCGAATGATCTGATCGAATTCGTACCTGTGTTGCGAAGATGGTGGAGCTTTGCAGCGGGCTGAATGAAGAAGACGGAAAAGCGAAAGAGCTGAAGGGGGGTTTATGAGGAGCCCTAAAAAACTTCTTTTTTGTTTCCAAAAACTGCACGTGGAAGTCACGTGACTTTCTATGGTTATATATATATATATATATATATATATATATATATAGGGGTGGGTTCAAATGTGAACCACTTTTTGGTTGTGAACGTGAGGACAACCGAGAGCGCGACACGTGGCGGATGACTAAGCGCCACATAAGGTCCACGTCGGATGACTAGGCGCGATTCATGGGAGGGCATTGAATTAAAAGGGGGGGACCACACTCAAAGCCGACGTAGCGCCTAGTCATCCGCCACATGTCGCGCTCTCAGTTGTCCTCACGTTCACAACCAAAAAGTGGTTCACATTTGAACTTTCCTCTATATATATATATATATATATATAGGGACAATCAAATGAGCACCATGAAGATGTTGCACACCTTTAGAACCCATCTAGACCATTCATTTAAGTTTAAGAATTATCCATATTAAATTAATTTCAAGGTCAATTAAGTAATTTTACAATTTTCATTTATGTAATTCTTTTTCGTAAATTTTAAATTTGTAACTGAAATTTAGCATTTAAACTTTTCAAAAGTTTTAATTTAAATTTAAAATCTTTGGAAGATAATTTATTTAAATTTAAGATCCTTAATGATAAGTCTTTCCTTCTTTTTTTTTCCTATCTCCTCTTGTTTATGATACTCATCTTTTTTTAGCTTTTGCACGTATTTTGGTAATTTAAATTTTGTAGGTAATTTAAATTTTGTAGGTTCATGACATATGCATTTTCTGACATAGCAAAACTTATGCATTAATTCAACCAACACATAGAAATAACCACAAATTTGCATATGAATAAGAGAGTGCATAGGTGAGAAACTGCACTTCTGCATACGGATACGAAAACACATAATTCCAACACATAAAAAACCAAAATATGCATTTCCTATCCACATAAAACCATATGCATTATTATCAACCAAATTTTATGAACACCCACACACCTACTTATTTCCAATGCCTTTATATTACAAAATACATATTCATGGCACATGTGCATTTTCCAAACCATGATTATTCCAAAAAAACACTATATATTCTAAAATAAAAACACTATATGTGCAGGAACTGCTCAATGGTAACTGTATGCAGGACTTTTGACCAATGTACATATGCATAAGTATTTTATTCACATGTGCATAACAATAGTTTTCCAGACACAAACACACATCATATACCCCATTTTTCTTACTTCTCCTTGATTTCAATTTTTTTAAAGTAAGGTGCAGAGTAGCGATAATTTTGTGCAACATTGTAGGACTTTTAGGTATTAACTGAAGCTTTTTATTCTCTCTCCAATTGAAATGGCTATAAATGGGGAAGATAATGACTTTTCCTTTTTTAATCCTATACCCAATCTGACGATTTTACCCCTCCACGTCTACAATGTAATTAATCCACCTGCCATAAATTTAATTAAATTGCACATAGGTCCCTTTTAATATAAACCGTTAGATTAAATTTTCAATGGATAAGATGGGTACTACAGGTGTGCAATATCTTCATGGTGCTCATTTGATGCTACCCCTATATATATATATATATATATATATAGAGGGATCTTCTTTTGTGAACTTTTTTTTCGTGTGAACTTGCGAACTTCGCAAAAAACATGATTATATGATGAAACTGGTTCTTGAAATTGTTTAATATGATGAAATTATATTATATGATACATTTTTGTTGAAATTGTTTCATATTTCGGTGGTTTTACGTGAAATCAAAAGGTTTCATAAAAATATATGAAACGGTTTCATAAGAATGGAAAAGTTACGTAAAAGATACCGAAATATGAAACATATTCATCAAAAAATGAATCATATAACATAATTTCATCATATGAAACAATTTCATGAACCAATTTCATTGATTTCATCTATGAAATAGTCGTTTTTGGTGAAGTTCACAAGTTCACACGAAAAAAAAGTTCACAAAATAAAATCCCTCTCTCTCTCTCTCTCTCTATATATATATATATATATATATATATAGAGGGGCCTTCAAGGAAAAATCATTTTTTTTGTAAAAACTTTAGAACTAATCTAAGCCTTTGATCTAAAAAGGGCATGATCGTCATTTTAGATTATTCCTCAAGTTTTTACAAAAGAAGAGGTTTTTACAAAATATGTGGTTTTTACAATATATATATATATATATATATTAATTTTTTTGTAAAAACTTGAGGAATAATCTAAGCCCTTGATCTGAAAATCGCAGTTATTCATTATATGAATATTCACTATCATATTCACCATATGAATATTCATCGTATATTCACCATATGAATATTCATATTTCATCATATATTCACCATATGAATATTCATCGTATATTTACCATATGAATATTCATCGTATATTCACCATATGAATATTCATATTTCATCATATATTCACCATATGAATATTCATCGTATATTCACCATATGAATATTCATCGTATATTCACCATATGAATATTCATATTTCATCATATATTCACCATATGAATATTCATATTTCATCATATATTCACCATATGAATATTCATATTTACCAGATAAAAATTACATTCAGCAGATGAATACATCTTATGAATTTTCACATTCAGCAGATGAATATTTATATTCACCATATAAATATTCATATTCACCATATATTCACCGTATAAATATTCATATTCACCTTATGAATATTCATATTCACCTTATGAATACAAAACAAATTGTCTATTACATTTACATTCATAACTAAATAACAACTAAACAAACATAAATACAACCATAACTCTCATTCCCTCTTTTCGGCCACCACCACCATTAAATCCAACCACATCTTTATGTAGCATTTCATCGAAGACCTTCAGTTCATACATTATACACCTTCTCCTGCAAATCCAAAAACAATCCAATCCAACAAACAATATCGTCTGCCTCAAGATCTACGAAGAAGAAACAAAAAATTCTTTTCAAGATTTCAAAACATTCAAACAAAGGATGATGATAAACAAGTATAAAACCTTATCTTTCCCCCCAATTTATAGATCAAAAAAAAATTAACAAACAAAACAGCAGATTTCAGATGAATTAGAGAAACAAAATCACACTACCTGAAGTGCATTATCCAGATTGTTGGAAAGCTAAGAAAGGGAACTAGCAACATAATCAAATCATCTTAACAACAACGAATCCTCCTTCAACGTTTAGAACCATGATCCCTCCCTTCTTCTTCTCCTTCATAACTCTATATCAGATCTGGTGCTAGACGAGGACCGTCGGCGACCTAGATCTCGATTTATATAATCCTCGGTGTGGTGGTGACGACGAGAGGAAGACCTCCGGTGACGGCGAGACGAGAACCTTCGGCGATGGCGAGACGAGGACCTCCGGCGACGATGAGTACGTCCGTTCATGGCGGTGCAGGCGGTGGTTATGGTGGGTACCGGCGGCGGTAAGGAAGACGCAAGTACTAGAGGAGATCCGTCGAAACCGCCGGAGATCCGTCGAAGACGCCATAGTTCAAGTCTTTCAAGCAATCACGAACAAATGAGAGAGAGA
Organism: Centaurea solstitialis; assembly: GCA_030169165.1. NCBI lineage: Eukaryota > Viridiplantae > Streptophyta > Magnoliopsida > Asterales > Asteraceae > Centaurea > Centaurea solstitialis. The sequence continues at coordinate 31,058 of JARYMX010000282.1, read as the reverse complement.
GAGAGAGAGAGAGAGAGAGAGAAATATTTAGATCTGAGAATTTTGGGTTTTTAGCTAGGGTTTTGGATTTCTATACACAAAGTGAAAGGGAAATTGATTTTTTGGGGGTTAAAGTTGCAGGTTTGGAAATGGGGTAATGTATGAGAGAAGTTAGAGTAATTTTAAAATGACCAAATAACCCCTTTGGGGTTATAATCTTGTGTGGCACACTAAAAAATTAAAAAAAAAAATTATGGTGTTCCTTTGTGCTAATAACCATTGATTAAAATAGATAGATGGTTGAGATTGGTCCTATAGTTTTTACAAAAAAAGTGGTTTGTATTTGATTTTTCCTATATATAATATATATATATATATAATATATATATATATATATATATATTTGAAATCACGTTTACGTGATAGGACGGACATAAAGTTGGAATTTTCTTTCTAATTTATTTGGATGAATGGCATGCACAATGCATAGTCTATGGTACAAGTGATAATGCATCATGTACAAATGTTATTGCACAAAGCTTAAGGTGTTTTATTCCTAAGGTATAATATATCGAATATTTGAACAAGGGTAGGCTTAGCCGACTTGCTTTTGGAGTGGAAGTAGTTACCAAATAATTCACTAGTCACTACAATAAATTGAAAGTTTATAAATCTAAAATAATAAAAGTTTTAATAGAATAATGTATGTAATCCAAGTTACAGTATCCTTTCTGAAAATGTTATATAATAAGTTTATAGAACATTTTTTTAGTATCGTAACAAACTTTTTTAGGTGGTTTTTAAAAATACGATGTCATATTATCTAACTTTATAGGACGGTTTTGATAAGTTTTCTATAAATTCATCTTGAAGAACACTAGTATTTATAGGATATTTCTCAAATAATGCTATACAAAATAGTTAATAGAACGTTTTATTTGAAAAATATTCTAAAAAACTTGTTACGACGCCTAAAAACGTTCTATAAATTTATTGCAGCACTTTTTAATGTACGACATTTTTTTGTTTGGTCCTATAAACTTGAGTCGTATAAAATATTTTATTACGACATTTGTTTATTTTAGACGTCATATAAACTCAATCTGGATGTAGTGATTAAATAGAAGTAAAAAAGTTAAAATCTAAAAAAAAATATTATTTTTAACTCTAATGAATTTTTTATTTTGTAAATTAAGTAATTAATTATATTATAAAATATTGTTTACAACTTATATAATTCTCTTTTTTTTTCCTTCTAAACATTTAACTTCAAACAATTTTACTGGTAGGATGAATAAAAAATTGTTTCTCTATAATAAGTAATTGTTTTTAAGAAATCTTCAAATTTGGAGACTTCATCATCTTTCTCATATTTTCCTTACTGTGAAGAAGGTTACGGAATTTTGTAGGAGCAAAAATCTTCAAAATCTTTATTTTAGAAAATTTGTTAAAAATGCTCTATTAATGTGTATACATACAACTGTGTTTTAATTTTTCTCGAAGTTATGTTACATATATATTAACTCTAATGGAACACAAGTTCGAGGGATTATCTTGAGCAAAGATTTGGAGAATGAAGACTGATTTCTATCACTAACGAGGTCACGAATCACATATTATAGTTATTTATAAGAGTAAATCGATAAAACAATACTACATTCAGACGTAATTTTAAGTTTATTTAATTGATAAAATCACTTATTTTAAAGTGTATTTGAATAAACTCTTTTAAAAACTTAACATAGCTTGGCATTTGCTCGAGAGCCTCTACCAAGGGTATGTTGATGTGAAGTTGTTTAAAAACGTCTAAAAACTTTTTAAATTGATCATCCACGTTTTTAGGTTTCACTCTTTGTGGAAACGGAAGATTTTGAAGGTCGAATTGAACTTTTTTAGGCACTGAGTTAGAAGTGTCCTCTGTGGTTGATTTTCTTTTAAAGGCAGACTTCTGAGGTTCTGGTGGAAGGGGGTGATCATACACTGGAGTGGTCACTCCCAAAGGAATGTTCACTTCAGTGGGATCCGGAGTGGGCACTGTGCTTAAAGGCACTGTGGTTGCTGTTGGTTCTAAATCAACCAAAGTTGTCTCAGATTCAACAATAACGTCATATAGGTTGTCCGCACTCCTCAGCGAGATCATTTTGACCTGCTCTTTCCCTTCTCTTTTTGGGTGTTCGGTATCACTCGGTAAACTACCTTGTGGTCTGTTCTTAACCTCGGTCGCTAATTATCCTAACTGAGTCTCGAAATTTCTCATGGCTGCTTGAGTTTGATTCATGAATCCTTTAAGTACTGATTCAAGAGATGGTGGTGCTTCAAGCGCGGGCGGTTGCCTTTGCTGAAAGTTCTGTGGGGACTGTCCCTGGTGAAAATTCTGTGGGGAGTGCCCACTGGGTGTGTGTACACTCTGAAAATGTGAGGACTGTCCCTGGTGATAGTGACTTTGTTGGTTAAAAGGTGGTCTTGCTGCCCTATTTGGTCCTTGGTTCATCCCCGGCGGGTAAGATCCTTGGTTATCTCTCCAAGAGAAATTCGGGTGGTTCCTCCAATTTGCGTTATAGGTTTGAGAAAATGGACTATCCCTGTTGTGTGTCCCAATGACATTAACAGCCTCGGGATTACCCGGGCAGAAGTCAAAGATATGGTTCTCACCACAATAAGTACACATATCAGGGACCTGTGGAGTGGCCACTGCCGAATTTACTTGTTGACGATTTCCATTTAAAACCAATTTTGTTAAGGCCGCAAGTTGTGCATTCATTGCTTTAAGTGCATCAGATTCGGTGGGATTAATCTTTGGTGTTAATTCTCGAGGGTTTGACCAATCGGTGTTGTTATTGGCCACTTTTTCCAAAACTTGATACCCCTCGTTATATGTTTGTGTTGTGAATGCTCCTCCAGCAGTGGCATCTAAGATGAGTTTAGCAGCGTTGGAGAGCCCATTGTAAAAGGTCTCCAACTGGATGCAGTGGGGAATACCATGATGTGGGCACTGCCGTAACAGTTCCTTAAAACGTTCCCATGCATTCGAAACTGTCTCATCCTCTCCTTGCCGAAATAAAATAATTTCATTTCGAAGTTTTACGTTCCTCGTGGGAGGAAAGTATTTTTGTAAAAACTTTTCGGCAAGGACTTTCCACGAGATGAGGGAGTTGAGTCTAAACGAATTTATCCAGGCTTTGGCTCTATCCCTCAATGTAAAAGGGAAGAGCCTTAGTCGTACGGCATCTTCCGCTACTCCCGGAATATGAAAACTATCCGCAACTTCCAAAAAAGATTTTAAGTGTGCATGCGGATCTTCAACCGTTGATCCCCCAAACTGTCCCATTGTTTGGAGCATTTGGAACATCACCGGCTTAAGTTCAAAACGGTTATTTGCATCGGGCCTAGGAATTCCGGAAGCGAATTGATCAGCTCCCGGAGTTGCATAGTCCCTTATTTTACGATCTTTGTCATCGGCGATGTGAACGGTAGTCTCCACTGGAGGTGGTAAATCAGCCATAATCACAGTGGGCACAACTACAAGTTCGACACTCGGTTGATTTTTCTTTTTACCTCTTCTTCTTTTTCGAAAAGTTTTTTCTATTTCTGGATCGATTTCCAAAAGAGGTTCTTTTTGTTTTCTTAGCATAAAATGCCAAAACGGTGTTAGAAAAACAAGTATACTCGGGCTCGAATGAAAACTAATGTCTCGAGCTAAATCACGCCAGTCCCCGGCAGCGGCGCCAAAAACTTGGTAGGCATAAACCTAGACAGAGCCACATACACGCGTGTATTCAACAGTGGGTTGCGAACAAGCCACAGTGGGCAGTGCAACTACTCACCGGTCACAAGTGTTTGTTACTTTATCAAGAATTATTGCAGTGGGATCTAACACGTGTAATTCACAGTGGCTTGCAAACAGGCCACAGTGGGCAGTACAAGTATACACTGGTCACTGTGATCGTCACTTCCAAGTAATAGTTGGTAAGATACCAGATATCGTATTCCACAGGGACTGGAACAATCAAGACAATACGGTTCTCATGTGCTCCTTTTTACTTGTTTCGAAAAGAGAGGAAGAAATAAGTTGGTTTGGTTTTGTGAAATGCTTTTGATGACAAAGATTAATTAAAAGTGATTTTCTAAGGTTTTAAAAGATAGGGACGTAGGAATAATTTTTCCCCGGACTTTATAAGAAATACTTGGCCTAGTTGGTGATCATAATGCTGTGGGACAGTGGACACTCTCTGTTCTCGAAAGACCCGGTCCTATCTCACACTCACACTTCCTAGTAGAATTTACGTTTTAAAAACCAAATTATTAAGTCAGTGGCCATTCCCCGGCGAACCCTCTCGGATTTCATAGGCTTGTGCTTAAGCAATTGCTCTAAGTGGCCTCGATGGACTCACTAGGTAGCTTGCCCGCTCCTGTTGGTGGGGGGTGTCCACTGTACTGACCCAACTCTCGTTAGTGTCGTAAGAACTCTCTCGAATCCCCTAGTATCATCTAAGCTCGGTGTCACGACGCCCTACCCATCTCTGAGTTAAGACTAGACGTTAGACACATTCAAGTGATCAGCTCGTTTGCATCATTGGGTCATATTTGAACTTTAAATGAACAAAATAATTTTAAGTTTAAAAAGACGAAAACTATTCAAGCATTGTTTATAAACTTCGGGTATTTTTTCTTCCTACATCCCTAATTACTAACTAGTGCATAATTAATAAAGTAAGAAAAACTAAAAGATAAGAAAGTTGAAAAACGACATACTTAAAAGATTACTAGATTTAATTTAAAAGTTGCAGTGCCGACAGCAGTGGGCACTACAGTTCCAGTAGCTGAATTACAAACTTCGAAAATAAAAAGCTAAAACTATTTTTCGGAAATAGAAAATTACTTCTAGGCTGGAAAATAAAGATTACATTAACTAGATAACTAAAAGTTACTTCTACTTTGCAAAAACTAAGTTAAAAACTAAAAAGATGAAGAAGAACTAAGTAGAAGATGATCCAAAGATGGGGTAATGGATCATGGATGGGATGATTGAGCCATGGAGCCAATATCACTTCTTTTATAGGGGAAAAATGGCTGGTCTTCTTGGTCACATGATGCACTCAAAAGATGCCTTATTAATATCCATTGGGTAATAAAAAGGAATAAATTCCTTTACCCTTTGGATAATAAAAGGGAATAAAGGTACAAGGCATCACATGCCTCCCTTGTTGCTTTATCTCCCTTGCCATCATTTCTTTTTCTCCCATGTGATTTCCAGCAAAGATGAGCTGACTTTTTGTACTAAGATGCCCCCAAAGATGTCCTCTTTCTTGAATTTCCGGTTTTACCCTCGTCAGCGCCTTCAGTGGGCACTCCCAGAGCTGCTGCACAAATTTTCTACAAAAACTACTCCAAAACACGTAATACACTCTAAAATACTAATATACGCTTGTTAGGGCTCAGAACATTATTTTTAACTAAAAGATAAAATAAATATGCAAAAGTGGCTATTTTTGTACTAAAAACTAATTAAAAAGATAAGTAAATAACTATGAAAATTCATAGTTATCAATCGTAAATGAATTTCAAAGTCACGGGAACTTTGGCAACATTTGGATTCGAATCAAAAAATATAACATTTGTTTTACATCCAAAAGTCGGTTAAGGACCGGTTATATCCAGTTACGATCACTTACAGTTTAAATCCTACTTGCAAAATATATATTGTTGAACGTAATGAAATCTTTTTAGGTTCAACTGAGCACCCTCGTAACCTTCACTAAACAAAACAATGTTACTAAACAAAACGAGACGCTCATTAAACTTTTAACCAAACCCCACACAATCTTCATTACACTTGCTCCTCAGGTTCATCTAGCAATTTTTTGTAAGCGTCATAGATTGTTCTTTGCCTAGCAATTTTCGGCTCTGTCTTGTGCCCTCCGGAGCCAACCATCTTACGCCCACCCTTCTTATCAATGGTAAAGACTTCCGCCTTACAACCGCCACCTGTCGCTTGACCTCCTTCAACTACAACTCCCCGTTTTTTCTTCTGGCAAATCTTCTTAAGCTCTTATTCGGGTACTCTTGGAATATCTTGCGGACTAAACATCGGTTCTAGTAACAGCTCCGTCACCTTCAGAGTTGTTGTGATAGACATATCAGAGTCCTCGAAGACAGCGCCAACGAGCGCCTCCATGACATCCGCCAAGATCTTTGGAGGGTCGACCATACTCGTAAAATCTGAAGGAAATAGACTCAGTCGTTCCTTGAAGGAGTGAACCTGCACTTTCACCAAAAAGAACATTATCAAGTTTTTTAAAGTTAGATTTTTTTATTTTTTTTACAAAACACACTCGTGAGTCGTGATCACTTATCTCAGCCCCTCGAATTAAATGCAAAGCATATGAAATAAAACTACCTCATCTTCAAACGATTCACGTTCCACGGGGATGATGAGTCTGTCAAAACCATGCTTGATGGTTACGCGAGCCAAATTTTCGTTGTTGTTCATAACGAAATTTTCGTTGCCAAATTGCGCGAGCCAAAACTACCCCAAATTTTCGGGCGGAGTTCCGGGTAGAGGCGGCAGTACCTCAGTGCAACAAGAAGATACAGCACAGCATCACCACGAAATTCTAGCTGTTCATAGTCAGCTTCGTGCTTGAAGGATCGTTGGGTGAAAGCTTGTACTACAAGCTCCTTGCTCTTAAATGTGTACCGTGTTATTTCTGTTACCTTGCTATTGATTTCTGTTTTAGGGTCAAACATACACATTAGCTTGTTCTTCCTCCATGGAGGATGAATCGTTACAGCCAAGTATGGAGAATGAAAGGAATGTGGAGGAATCGTTGCAGCCAAGTATGGAAGATGAAAGGAATGTGATGCCATTTGGAAGAAGATGAAAGGAGAATGTGATCTTTTTACTTTCTTAGGGAACACACACACAAACAGATTTATATATATATATAGAGGAAGGCTGGCTATTTTACAATTTGAATGACCTTAGCTAGATGATGTCATAATGATGATGAAACATGTTGATGAAACAAAAGATTACAAATTGAAGTAAGAAATATATATATATATATATATATATATATGATTACCTTAGGACAGCATTTTCCACCGTTAGAGCAGCGAATAAATGTGACGTGACCACGGCCGTGCTTGTTTCCTTCGCTTGAACGTCTGCAGTTTAAAAAAACAATCACTGAAACGGAGGAAGATCGCCGGCCCATAATTTTATAATTGGGCTTACTTTTGGTATTGTTATTTCTGGCCCATTACTTTTGGTATGGTATTTTACAAAATACAAATAAGGAATTAAACTATTTTAGGAGTTGATTTTTAATATTAAAAAAAAATAATAATAATAATAAATTTATTCGCTCTATTACTTAACGACTCACCCAACCTTCGAGGGTGCTTGGGATTGCTTTTTGAGGTTCAAAAGTGGTAGGAGAAGGAGTTTTTTAAAATAAAAAAAAAGTGTCTGGATTAGCTTATCAACTTTTTTACAAGGGTTTATAGCAATAAGTCAATAAGTTATGGTGTTTAGCTTAGCTTATCAACTTTTTGAGAAGGGTTTGTAGCAATAAGTCAATAAGTTATGGTGTCACACATTCTTACAGCCTTCTTCGTGAACTTTGAAGGTTTGTCATGGTTACTGAATGAAGAATCTTTAAAAGAAGCATTCTCTGCATTTGAAGAGGTATCTAAATGTAAACACATCATGGTAAATCAACTAAATTCAGAAAAACATTAGGTCTTGAACTCACATACGTTTTGTCCGCCACATGTTCGATGAAATGCTTCAATGGAACACTCACGTCTATGTATTTTTTTCAATGAATTTTAACTTAAAATCTAGATGCATGTTATGTCTTATTAACTACTTTGGGGGAAAAACAAATCTGAAGTTAAAAATTAACTTATGTCACACTCAAATGTCTAGGGGGCCTTTTCGTTGGAAGCGTAATTGGCTTAATAGGGCTCTCAGCTTATTCAGTCAGCTATATATGACTCTTTGGTAATGACTTAATATATGAAAACTGGCCTACAGTTTACGACTTATTCGATCAGCCGTATGTTATTGTTTAGTGGTGGCTCAATGATACAGAAAGCAGCTTCTTCAGTAAGCTTCTTTTTTTTTTCTTTTTTTTTTTTTTTTTTTGTGGGGGGGGGGGGGGGGGGGGGGGGCTTTATGTTATTGTTTAGTGGTGGCTCAATTAGGGGTGGCAATTCGCGGGTTGAAGGGTTGGCGGGTTGGAGGGTCAGATAACCTCAACCCAACCCAACCATTTAACTAATCGTGTCGAGTTCTTCAACCCAACCCACGAAGGGTCGTGTCGTGGGTCGTGTCAAGGGTTGGTGGGTTGGCGGGTCATTGGCGGGTTGGTGGGTCATAAAAGGGTTGACGGGTCAAAGCTCATACTTTATATAATTCAAATAAAAACAAGTAAACAACATCCAAAAGCAACCAAAATACCAAATACAACCAAGGGAGAGAGAACTGAAGCGAGAGGGAGAGAGAACATCGTGAACTGAAGCGATAGTGGCTGGAATGGAAGAAGACGATTTAGGTTAGGGTTAATTGGCTGGCCACTTTTCAGTTTTCAATTCATAATTGATTTTTGATTTGTAATTTCTTTAGTTTTTTGTTTTTTTATAATATAATAATAACTAAATAACTAAATATAAAATAGTTATTTAAATATAAATGGGTTCGCGGGTCAACCCGCCAACCCGGTGGGTCAACCCGCGAAATTTGGCGGGTTGGCGGGTTGGTGGGTTGACGGGTTGGAGGGTCAGAAAACCTCAACCCAACCCGCGAAATCTTCGTGTCGTGTCGTGTCGGGTTGGCGGGTCGTGTCGGAAAACTGCCACCCCTAGGCTCAATGATACAGAAGGTGTTGGGCTCTCATCCTCTTCAAATCGAACTCAACATGAGGCCACACATGGTGGACAAGAATCCGCTACCGAATCAACATCACAAGGTTTGTAATTCATATACAAAATGTCTTCATTACCTACTTAAGCATGACTTGATCTTATTAATTGTGTTGTTTGTCATGTTTTGAAGGTCAATCCACCACATATTTGAAAATGAAAGTGTCGTATTATATACATGTTTTTGCATGCGTTACCTGTATTTGATTGTTATAAAGCCTACGTTTTTCCCCACACTTTAACATGTGGCTTCATCATGCAACATATAACTTGCTTAATTTCTTTCACATGACACTTTGTTTGTTGTAATCATATTTCTTAGGTACAATACCATGATGATGATGGTGGTGAAAACTAAACTTAAAGATGGAATGGATCATTGTCTTCATGGCCAACCAAATAGTCTACCATCGCTCGAGACGTTTACCGATCTTTCTCTTCATTTTTGCCAATCGTTAATGTTTCCGGTGATAAGACTGTCGTTCTCAATATGTACACTTAGTGGTAAGTAAATGACACATTGCTCAATACTTATCCTGCATTTTATCTTATTACGTTGAAAATATGTAACATTAGTTGAATTTTTAAATGTTTTGTCTATATATGTTGATGATATTCGGATCTAACAGCACTTCGATTTTTGGCCTGCTGCACTTGATTCTCAGCCTCCTTCACGGCTTCAGTAGCACTTCGATTTCAGTAGGTACGATTTATAGCCTCCTTCAACATCTCTTTGAGTATAGAAGGAATATAATTTCTCTATGTTTAATAAATATGACTAAAAACATGTCTAATCTATTCGTCATTTTACATATGGATTGCACATTTTTAAAATGTTACAAATTAATAATTTAGTTTCCTTTTTCTTTCACATGTATCAGACGGAACATCATATTCATCCTCATAGCGAGGTGCTCTCACAGAGGTGAACTGTCTTTTATCCACCACCAATGCTAGTGGATCAGCATACTTATCCACTTTCTTCATGTTGCTTAGAGTCTCAAGTACTTCGTCTTGGTTGTGGTTAAGCAGCTCATACAGTTCATGTATGTCTATGTCCTCCAGGTTGCGATTCTGTTGGATGTTGGATGCAAATCTCCTCCACTTCGATCGTAATGAATTGATGAATTGGATATTCATTTCCAATTGTGACTTCTTCACCTTGTTCTTCCTAAGTTCATTAATCATCGTGCAGAACCGATGATAGGTATCCTCTAGTAGCTCTCCTTCACATCCCTTGAAAGTAGCAAACCTTGTCAGGAGGTTCGATCTCTTCATTTGTATACCTTTTTTAGTGTCATGCATCAAACTACATATCTCGTCCCACATCGCCTTCCCGGTGTCATTGCAATCGATGTTTGCATAGATATCATTTGGTAGACTTTGGATGAGATATGACTTAGAGAGTTGATCTCCTTTCATGTGGTTAGCTTACTCAGGAGTGAGGTTGGTTGCATCTTTCTCAACTACACCACCTACGATAGGTGGGTTGCCATCGGGGACGTCTGGAATGGTTGTGTAGAACTTGACTGGTCCATGCTTAAGCGATTCAAGGATGTCTTTGCCAAGTGGTTGTTTCTCAATGAAGTCTAGGAACCTTGACTTCCATTGAGAGAAGTCACCACGAAAGAGGACTGGAGGTCGGGTATCGGATCCTATAGCAAGCGCATCACGAGTGTTCACAGTGAAGTTGATTGTGGATCTTAAACCACAAGAATGATCCCGGTGATGAGAAAATTCAACCGAGTGTCACCGCGGGTGAAGTGCAATGTCAAGTAGAGATGACTATGCGGGTGCAGTGACAGTGCAGGTGCAGTGACAGTGCAGGTGCAGTGACAGTGCAGGAACAGTGACAATGCAGGTGCAATGTCAAGGTGTAGAAGACCTGGTACGTGCAGGTGACGTGCGGGTGACCTAGTATGTCAAGTGATATCACACAACGGATCAAGAGCAGTGGTAGGCTCTGATACCAATTGTAGGTTCTAAATCAACTACTATGACACTACTATGTATGGAGGTACAAGCTTTTTTTTGGAAGAGGTATCCCAAACCACATTGGGCCCAGACTAATCCTCGGCAATTTTGGGCCGAAGCCCGACAGCTAAAGCATGCAGCCCGGGGTCGAAGCCCCCGTACCTCCAGAATGCGTCCCCAGGGCTCGAACTCGGGTTCACCACTATGTAGTGCCCAAGCCTTACCACTAAACTAACACTCCTTTGGTATGGAGGTACAATCTTGGGTACATGACAATTTATATGCAAGGGGTATGGTCAAGTATCAAGAGTATGTATTCTCCCAAATATATTGAAGAAGTGGAAAGTACAAATGAAGGAAAAGGTTCCTATTTATACTAAGCTAAAAGGGCCTAAAGGCTTTAGAAAACATGGCCTAAACAATTGGGCCAAATTAACAAAATTCAAGGTTCAAAAAGGCGTGAGCCGTGGCGTGGCGGCGAGGTCAAGCCTTACGAGATATGGCGAGGACGCGGCGTTTTCTAAGGCGTGACATACGGCGGCAAATTTATATCATATATAGAATTATACGTATACATATATGTTTTATATAAATTATTTTAATCCAATAATGATATTAAAAATGTACATTCATATTAAAAGAAGAAAAATCATATAGATTATTATTATAAAAATAGTTTTTGATTGAATACATAAGATAAAACATACGAAGGTAATTTTATAATTTCGTTTTGATCGTGAAAACACAATGTTTATGAATTCGTGAAATTATGGGTGATGAGATTAAATAAATTTATAAAAAAGTAAAATTTAAAGTTAAATATGTAACAACAAAAAAAAATAAAAAATAACAAAAATAACAATTTTTTTTTTTGAAAAAAAGACCACGTCGCGATATGGCGCGCCTTGAGGCGTCATGGCGTGAGCCACGCCTTACAGAAATGCTATGGGGCATTTCGTAACGGCGAAGACGCGTCTTACGCCATATCGCGCCATGACGCACGCCATGGCGCGCCTTTTTGAACACTGACAAAATTACATAAATGGAATAAAGTTTCTGACTATTACAAACTGACACAACTTAACAAATCTAACAGTTACCTATTTGATGGTCAATTGGTCCAATTGGTCTCCTGTCTCCCCATTTTACCAAATGTCACAACCTCTGCGAATGACAAGTCTCCGATTAGCAGAGGGATGAAAAAGTAAAAGAAAGAAAAGAAGTTTCTGAATAGGCCCGCGAGTATAGGAATCATATCTGTAAATTTTTCTACTTAGCAAGAATTGGTCCGCAACTTGCGGACATGCTCAAAATCTACATATATGGTCCCTATACTTGCGGACCTATTCAGAAACTTCTTTTCTTTTTTCACCCCTCTCAAATTTACGAACCTGCCACCACTTGCAGAGGTAGTGACATTTTGGTAAAAAAAGAAAAGAAGAAGATTGGCTAAGAGACCAATTTATAGAAAAATAATCCCTTGTTATCTTTACTTGCGGACCTATTCAGAAACTTCAAATCATTCATAGCCGAACAGGGGATTAGCTGGTTGCATAAGCTGGCCCAAACACCACAACCACCAAAAAGAAAACACGAGCACATGCAGTCATGCACACACACACACACATACACCAACTTGAATTTTGCGTTTTTATCAGATGCCATTGCATACGATAATCGAGATACAAATGGGAGTCACGAGCGTCCAAGAGAAAAGATACAAGCTCATGGATTGATCGATTCGTTTGCTTTGTAACTTGCTAACACTTGCATTTTCACAAACATTTTAACGATTACATCAAGATTTACTGAACGGAATCAAAACATTACAACAAACATTTGATAAACATTACAACAAACATTTGATAAATCAATAATTACGCCATCAATCATTATACTTCTATCACACTTTCCATATATGTCACATGGTATCTCACTTTCTTACAATATTCAACCTGTATATAATACCAAACCTTCAATAACTGGAAATAGTTAGGTTTTTAATTTGATCCAACTGATTTTCACAAGGTCCATTGATATTTGATTTTCGTAATAGAAAAATTCGGAACAAAGGAACGGCGTTTTTGCTCCATATATGCCAATTATGCAACTTCACTCCTATAAACCAACAATTTTATAAACAATTATTTTATTCTAATGAGGGCAAAAGACAAGAAAAAGATAAAAGATTTTGCCAAAAGGGCATAATAGTCAAATGGGTCATGGCCTATGGCCCAGCTGAAGCAAGTTTAGTCACAAGTGCAAGAGCATTACTAGTGAAATAACTCACTCTTGTAACCTTTCTTGCTAGCAACTTAACATGTTTCCCATTTTGCCCCCCAAACCCATCTAAACAAGTATCTTCATCAGTAAGTGCACTACTGATCCAAGTAGTTATATCCTCCATTTGAGTCTCAAAAACCTCATCGCTAAGCGTTCTAAGCACCCCTAAAGACTGATGCAAATTGTCAAGTGAGTCTTGCATCACATCGACACAATCGGAAAGCGCGAGTCGGTTTCTACCCTTCAAGTGGTTCTTCTTCTTGAGTCCAACTAAGTAACGGGTTGTGTTCTTGGCTTCGCCTATGGTGACGGAAACCCCGGCCCGGGCCCACTTACTAGGATCTTTCTTGGCGGTGTTCGAGTACGAAGCCAGGGAGTCGATGCAAAGATCTTGGTATCGTGTAACACTACAAGCCTCTATGACGTAATTATCGTAGCTCTCAGATGTCCATGAGCATGATTGGCGTGCTAGCCACGATAGTAACACGAAGGTCGCTAAAAGAGCTTGTGCGTATGCCATTAACGAAAACGAAAACAAGATAATTTAAAGGGTATTCGGGATTATTACCGATATGGGTATAGTGGGATAGGTATGGAGTTCAAAAGATGAACATGGAAATATAAGGATTTATATAAAGAGAAAAAGTGTTAAAGAAGAAGCTACTTTTTTGTGTTTGTTAGATACAAAAAACAAGAAGAGGATGAAGGTAATAAAGAGGGTACCCTAAAAGAGAGTATCATGTGAAATGAGGTGGGCCCGCTCATGAATTTCGAACGATGAAGATGTTGGGATTCGTCTTCTACCATATTCTGGTCTTCCCCTATGTTCAAGGAAGTACATAAAGGTGACCAAGTTGGTGCCTTGATCCACATCAAGCCAGACTGCATCATGTTAAGGAGATCTGTACACGAGAAAGCAGATAGAAAGCATTAAACGGGGTCACTTTTGCAAAGATTATATACAGATACAACTGTAGCGCCAAATTTATAGAATATTACAGCTTAAGAAGATATTATGCGATGAAGATATCATACTACTTAGACCAGCAAGCACCAAACGACTGAAATTATTAGTTTTTGAAAGACACAAAATAACTGTGATGTGGCAGAAGTTCAACAAGAGTTCGGATCATGTGAGAACAGTACCTGCACTTCTGAGCCTTTGGATGAGTTGTTTTTTAATCTAACGGCTAAAAAGATGTGGACCTCGATCTACCTTCACCTCCATCTGGCACCTGTAGTCATCCTCAAGAGATTTAAAATCCTTTTATCACCTTCACATGCATGAAGTTATTAAAGTTTCAGTCATGGTGATAGATGAAGGTAAATTAAGGTTTGCGAATGTAGGCAGATGGTAATGTTGGTTCTCCCCAAAAAAAAAAAGAATTCATTTTCACTGGAACCAATGAGGTAAAACAAGTATGTTGATAGCTTACTAATTAGTTCTTAAAGGACATCAATGCTGTCAAAGTGTCAAGATATTGAAGGTAAAACAAAGTAGTCAATAGCTTATCGATTCCAATTGCAGCAAGACAAATAATTTAAGAGCTTGTTGGTTACAAATACATCGACTGCAGACGAAAAGCAGCTGGAGGTAGGGTTATGTAAGTTCATGGAAAAGAAAACCTCAAAATTATGATGAATTTAAGTCTCAAAAATATGAGCACGGTATCACAGGAAAATAGATCAACAAACAAAGAACCCTTGGATGGGTGTCTAATAACTAGGTTCTGTATTTTTTTTCATCAGACTGATTTTTTAAGAATTTCTTCAGTAGGGATTTCGAGTGTAGCTCCTGCATGGTCCATGCTCGCCTTCACTTCTGCAGTAATAAACACAGAGATTAAGCATCAAGAAAAAGTAGATTGGTTGATGGCGTAAACTACAAATCCATCATTATCATCCCATAGCAAGTACAGCAAGACAGTAGACTGCTCCTAAAACAATTTAAGGGGTGAAAAAAATTTGTAATCATTGTTATTAGATTCAAACTAACCATTTTCTTGCTAAATATCCAAAAAACAAACTACACAACTTGAATAATTTTATTAATAGATTTATTTCATGACCATCTCATTTGACAGTTGACATATGTTCTAGTCTTCTAGAAAACAAACATGGTACTTGCAAAACTAAAAGAGCAGTTAAGTCGAACAATTGTGGATGCCTACCCATGACTTTCAAATTTCCTCTTTATTTCGATATTGAGCATTAGTCAAAACTAATCCATGTGATTATATAGGGCAATCGTATTGATGAAGTAAACAAAAAAACTCACAAGACAAATAATAACCACTCACATTGAAGCTAAAAATCTTAATTCAACCAGTAAATTCACTAAAGCAGGTTAATTAGTTTCTGCTAATGGCTTATAAACCTACAACCAAGAGGCTTAAAACTTTATAGCTTTTGTCAGAGATCTGTGTATTTCAAACACTTTTTCTTACAATGGTAGCATCTCAAAGCTTCTTTAGGTTCCATTTCAAACATAATGAGATTCTATGAAAGAAATATCTGGTTACAACTGACACATGATCATTAATAACCTTCAATTCAATGCTAAACCAGAGTTTTCAAATTGGAATTGAATGACCATCATTTGGAGCGTGCATAAGTTTTGAATGATGAATTAAATCATTAAAATATCCATTTCCACCTACATTCAATTCACTCACGTAGTACCTAAGGCAAACATCTCAAGCCACCAACTATCTATGAAGCAGCTAAACATTTAGGTAAAGTAAAACCTATCAAATATGAAGCTCTCAACATAGCAAATATTTTAGATCTCATCACTTCTACATCAATCATAAAAGCTTCTGAACAGCACCAAATAACACAAACCAAAAACTTTGCAAAAATCATATCTTATCCATGCAAAAAAAAAAACTAAGATCTCATCACTTCTACATCAATCATAAAAGCTTCTGAACAGCACCAAATAACACAAACCAAAAACTTTGCAAAAATCATTTCATATCCATACAATAAAAACTAAGATCTCACCACTTCTACATCAATCATAAAAGCTTCTGAACAGTGACGAAGAACTTAAATCAAAAACTTAGCAAAAATCATTTCATCGAAGAAATTGGAGCTATCAAAACTTTGCAAAAATCAACGAATAGCATCAAAACTTTGCAAAAAACCTATCAAATCGCAGCTCTCAACATTGCAATTTCTAAGATCTAATCACTTCTACATCAATCATAAAAGCTTCTGAACAGCACCGAAGAACATAAACCAAAAACTTTGCAAAAATCATATCATATCCATACAAAAATTAACAAATAGCATCAAAACATTGCAAAAAACTATCAAATCGAAGCTCTCAACATAGCAAATTTTTAGATCTCATCACTTCTAACATCAATCATAAAAGCTTCTAAACAGCAACGAACAACATAAACCAGTAATTTTGCAAAAAATCATATCATATCCAAACAAAAATTAACGAATAAATCGGAGCTATCAAAACTTCGCAAAAAAACTATCAAATCGAAGCTCTCAACATTGCAATTTCTAAGATCTCATCACTTCTGAACTTCAACGAAGAACATAAACCAGTAATTTTGCAAAAAATCATATCATATCCATAGAAAAATTAACGAATAACATCAAAACTTTGCAAAAACCTATCAAATCGGAGCTCTCAACATTGCAATTTCTAAGATCTCATCACTTCTAAACTTCAACGAAGAACATAAACCAGTAATTTTGCAAAAAATCATATCATATCCATAGAAAAATTAACGAATAACATCAAAACTTTGCAAAAACCTATCAAATCGGAGCTCTCAACATTGCAATTTTTCAGATCTCATCACTTCTAAACAGCACCGAAGAACATAAACCAGTAATTTTGCAAAAATCATAGCATATACATACAGAATATACATACATACATATATATATATATATAACGAAGAAATTCGCGTAAGCGATTGATTACCGTAACCGCCGCGAGAATTGAGCTTAGCCTGCACAATCATGTTCGATATGAAATCGGAGGCCTCGCGAGCTTCATCGATGAGTCTCCTGATCTCCGTCTCCGACGTCACGTGACGGTTCTCCTCGAACTTCTTCCTGACCTCCGCCGCCGATCCTTGGAGCATCACGGTGTCTCCGGCGAACGATTTCCTGGTGGCTCTGAGCAGAGATCTGTAAGCTGTCAAGGCCTCCACCGCCACCGCCGATCCTCTTGCTGCCATTTTTAACTCTCGATTTGGAGCTTTTCTGCTATTTTGCTATGGAGATGATGATGATCAAACCGCCGCCGACTAGAAAGAATACATGAAACCACAACGCCGATTGGCTTTGAACAAGATTTTACAAAATCTACCCTCGTCTTTGGTCATATTTACATTTCACGCTCTTAAAGTTTCCGTAACGGAAAACTTTCCTCTTAGGCCGTGAGTACCCCATGATGCGGGAATAGCCACGGGCTATGGGTGCGGTTTTACGGGCTTCAGCTGGGTTGTGTTATGCATCAGCTCGGGTTTCCGGCGAGGGTTGCAGGCCCTCGCAACCTCTCTCTCTTTCTCTCTCTTGAAATATATATATATATATATATATATATGTATATATAAAGGGTATTCGGACTTGTAGGTAGTGGTATTACTATTGAGGGCTTATGGGTAAAGTTGATATAGCGCTAATGTGCCAATTCGGGCTTGTGGGCTTGGAGGTTGCGCCGCTGAAGACCTTAGATGTTATATATAAAAGTTTTAGGTGAAGATTATGTTTGGCAAACTAGTTGATAATGATGACTGATAAGCTAACTAATTAATAAGATGTGTTTGGCAAAAACTAGTGATAAGGTAACTTATAACTGTAAAATGACAAAAAAGACATGTTTAAAAATTGGTAGTGTAAAAAGTAGCAAGGATATATTTGGAATTTAAAAAAAAAAAGTGTAACACACCTTAGACATATCTCATATCGTCATGGACATGAGTGATGTTGGGTTCATAAGTAAATCTTGACCTCCTAAGACGACAACGAGTTTTGGGGACAAATGCACGACAGATTTCTAAAACGCTGGTTAAGCGTGCTAGGGTGGGAGTGGTACCAGTATGAGTGACCTCTTAGGAAGTCCTCACCAAGTCACCAGATATCTGTAAGCCAGTGGGGCAAAGCAGACAATATTGTGTCGAGGTAGGCGGGGTGTTACAAGAGGAGTAGTACCAGGATGGATGACGTCCTAGGAAATCCTCATCAGGTCGCCAGAAACGAAGCCGTGAGCTACACGTTGGTTAAATCCAGGGTCAAAGTGGACAATATTGTGTTGAGAAAGGCAAGAATTACAAAAAGTCTCATAAGTCACTAGATGATATTCTTCTTAACTTCTCAAAAAGCTAGCTTATGGTCCATCCAAAACATGTAATAGCTTATAACCTAACTTATTTTTACGCCAAAAATATTTTCATCACTTCTCTCATATTTTCTTCATTTTAAAGAATGTTTAGCGAACCATACCTTGTGGTTTGTGGAAATTTATATTTAGTCCCCATGAGTGTAAAATTGCGATTTTATCTCTATGCTTTAGGCTTCGTTGTTGTTTTAATCTTTATGATTTAGAATTTATTGTTATTTTCATCCCCTGGTTTATAATTATAAATTTATAATTCATTGCTATTTTAGTTAGAAGTTAGCATCAGGAACAAAAATAGCAATTTTTAACAAACCACAAGGACTACAAGCAACAATTTTCTTAACTGAACGAATCTACAAGTAAGAATGAACTTAATAAATCAGCCCAATCTTTTTTTTTTTTTTTTTTTTTTTTGGGAAGGTTCACCTGGACTTTGGCCAGACTACATCCTTGGCAATTTTTACCGAGAGCTAAAGCATGCTCCCCTGGGATTAACACTCAGTGGCCCCTGGTTGCTCACCCCCGGATTCGAACTTGGGTGGGTATCAGCCCAATCTTTTCTTATCAGCAAGATAAGAGAGTTACATATACATACAAAATTGAACTGAACAAATTCTTGGAGGATAGCATGAAATCCTTCACTTTCCACCTTGCGAACGAATAACATGGGGCTAAAACAGGCACTGGATAATAAAAGCCAACGATCGTTTATTTGCATTTTTACTGAAAAGCCCGTGTCCTCAAACAGCATCCACCATTCTTAGCTCGTGTTTCTTGCGTCGACACCTGTGGTGAGCTTTTTGCAACGTGTTCTCGCCTATTATCTCCATATTTTGCGCATCTGAAGCAAAGATTGACGATATCAGAAACTAGTGTAAGAAAATTTTGCCAATTTCTTGTGTTTGTAGTATAATATAAGAAAATGCAACCAAAGGAGTGTTAGCCTAGTGGTAAGGCTTGGGCACTACATAGTGGTGAACCCGAGTTCGAGCCCTGGGGGACGCATTCTGGAGGTACGGGGGCTTCGACCCCGGGCTGCATGCTTTAGCAGTCGGGCTTCGGCCCAAAAATTGCCGAGGATCTGGGCCCAATGTGGTCTGGGATACCTCTTCCAAAATATATATATATATAGAGGAAAGTTCAAATGTGAACCACTTTTTGGTTGTGAACGTGAGGACAACCGGGAGCGCGACATGTGGCGGATGACTAGGCGCCACGTCGGCTTTGAGTGTGGTCCCCCCCTTTTAATTCAATGCCCTCCCATGAATCGCGCCTAGTCATCCGACGTGGAGCTTACGTGGCGCTTAGTCATCCGCCACGTGTCGCGCTCTCGGTTGTCCTCACGTTCACAACCAAAAAGTGGTTCACATTTGAACCCACCCCTATAATATATATATATATATATATATATATAAGAAAATGCAAATTTAACGAAGGTGATGACAAAATCAAGCAACGTTTTTAATCGTAAAGCTGTGGTGTGGATATAGATTCAAAACAAGTTGTTTGAAATGTTGGATTGTGCCAATCCAAACATCAACTTAAGGGCTTTTTGGCTACAACTTATTATTGTAAGACAAATTTATCGCCATCTGAACAAGTTCTAGTAGATAATGTGAAAATATGTGGAACCATGTTACTCTGTTAGGGGTCTGTTTGTTAGCAGCTTAACAAGCTTAATGAGACTCACAACTTATTCGGTCAGCTATATATGACTGTTTAGTAGTGGCTTAATGATATAGTAAGTGGCTTAACCAATAAGTTTTAAGGAGAGAGCTTTATGCAGAAAGCCAAGTTCTTTCAAACATGTCTATCCCAAATAAAAAAAAACTCGCTCCTTCTGCCTATGAAAAATACCTCACAAACAAAGACCTTTCAATCTATACACACAGATTAATCACACAGAGAGCTTTATCCATCTATGGAGGAGAATGGTCCAAGTCTAGTTGATAAACCTGATACCTTGCCCGAATATGTGAAACCCCACTAGTTCACTATCCAAAAGAGCCATTGAGACGAGAAGGGGGCTTCCAACATATATGAAGGAAAGATGGTCCAAGTTTAGTCGATGTGGGATTCCATCAAATACAATGATCAATACAAATCAAGTATGCTTCTTAGTTACAAATCAGCTTACAATACTGCGCCTCTCTTCAAACATATGGCCAATCAAAAGAAGGTACGGGATAGAAAAAGACACAACAAGCAGTAAAGAAACAAACAAATTATTGAAGAGATTTACAGATTACTAAACAATCATTAGATATTGGAGTATTTTCATTCAAGATACCTACACTAAAAGTGATTCATGTGTTATTTCATGAAAAGCACCATCTTTCGGAATGTTCATGATGTTATTCCAAACAACAAACCCCATACATTACATGCCATGCATAATGTTAGCAACTTTTCCCGTATCCACAATTTGTGGTTGAATTATAATAGCGCTACTATGGAATTCAACGGAAGCAACACACATGTTCTTTCAGGACTGTGATCTATACATTCTTATGAGATTAATTTTATGTAATCATATCATGAAGTGAGCCTGTGTAACGCTAAAAAGAAAAATCCCGTGTTGATCTTTTCAAATGATGTTTGAGGAAGAAAATACCATGTGCTATTATGCTACATCCAATAAAAAGTGAAGTGATTCTAAATTTCTAATTTAACAATTCCCATTTCGATTGATAAAGTTGATAACTCTGAAAAAGTTATATCTATAAAAGACAGAGATTTCCCTTTATATAACACTTGAGTTAAATCAATAGAAGACAAAGAGCTTGCCCTTTAGATAACACTTGGAGAGCACAATCTTAATGTTAGTAAATTGGTTAACAACCCTTCTTCTGTTTATAAAATTTATATTATCTAATAACCCCAAAAATGGCTAATGAGATACAATGATAGATTCATCCTTTTGTTTCCTACTATAACTGATACTTAGGTTGTGTTTGGCAAAAATAAGCTAGTACATGTTTGGATGGATCATAAGCTAGCTTACTGAAACGCTAGTTGGAGTAGCGTTTCAGGAGCTTTTTGCAGCTTTTTCCAATTATACCCATACTAATATCAATTATTATACCAAAGATACACTTTTTGGTCATTCTACATACTCGTGAGCTAGTTTTTGCCAAACATAATTTATTCATAAGCTACCTTATCATCTACTAGCTAGCTTATTAGCTATCAACTACCAAGTAACTTATCAGCTAGTTTGCCAAAGACAGCCTAAACATTACATGCATCTTGCACTTAAAGGCATTGTTTGGTAAAAATAAATCAGCTTATAAGTCAGGTACATGTTTGGATGGACCATAAGCTAGCTTTATGAAATACTATTCTCACTAGCTTTTTGGTCACTTATAGGACTTACTACTTTTTATTCCAAATATACCCCTGCTAAGTTTTACACTACCAATTTTTAAACATGTCTTTTTTGTCATTTTACAGTCATAAGCTACCTTATCAGCTTACCGGTCATCAACTACCTTATCAGCTTACCAGTCATCAACTACCTTATCAGCTAGTTTGCCAAACATAGCCTTAAATTATGTAACAATTCTAAAACTATCATAATCATAATCATAGGGTTAGGAATTGAACAATGTACCTCCAAATCTATTCCCCCAAAACAACACCCTTGTATCATCCTCTTCTTCATCAAACTCATCACCATATCCAAACTCAGCATCCCCTCTATACCCAGGCTCACTTCCATACCCTGATTCATTCCCTTGACTATCCAAATTCCCATGGAGATGATGCAATCCCACAAAACCACCCTCCCTATCTCCACCACCACCGCCACCGCCACCGATCTCCCTCCTCAAACTCTTATTAGCCGCCACCGCCGCTTCGCTCGCATCCGACGCCCAATTCACATCCCCCCCACCGCCACCGCCGCCACCGCCACCACCGCCTCCGCCGTTATTATTAACAAACAACTCCCCACTCGAATCCGTCCCGGCGTTATTCGCCATCATGAAATCCGAACACGTCCCGTACGCGTTCGACGCGGAGCAGCACCGCCTCCGCGTCCCGCTCCGGTCGCTGCTCCGCCCCGACACCGACCTCGATCCTCCGCCGCACCGCCTCCGCCGCTTCCACCGGTCGCGCCTCGACCGCACCGACGACCGCGAACACGAACCGCCGTGTTCGCGGTCGTGTTCGTCGAACAGCGAGAGCCTCGACATGTCGAGGCTCTCGATCGAGAACGCGGTCGTGCGATCGGAGAGGCAGGGGCGCTTGTTGTGAGGCTTTGAAGAAGAAGACGAGTTCATCGTGTTGGTGGTGTTGTTGTTGGTGTCGGATTTTTCTAGGGTTTTGGTGAGAGTGGTGGGGAGATGGAAAGGTCTCCAGCTATGGAGCTGGAATGTGCAGGTGTCTATGGAGTGACGTGAACCACCACCACCACCACCGCCTAGGGTTCTTGATGACATTGATGAATCGAGAAGAACGATGGTTGATTGATTGATTGATTGCAGGTGAAATTAGGGTTTTGGAATTTGGGGGAAAATTTCTTTCTTCAATGGTGGAATAGAAGAAGTAGGATTGATTTTTAGATGAAGGCTTTACACAAAGAAAAGCAGTGAACTAAAATGCAAACAACATATAGTTAAACTTGCTCTAAAGTTCACCTATAAAATCATGTATATCTATGCAATGTCAACTCATCATTTAGGCTGTGTTTGGCAAGCATAAGCTAGCTGATAAGCTAGTCCATCCAAACATGTACCAGGAAGCTAGCTTATCAGCTAGCTTTTTGAAACGCTACTTTGAGTAGCTTATGAGGAGCTTATTGTAGCTTTTTCCAATTATACCCTTATTAATATTAATTATTAAATTCAAATATACCTTTTTTTGTCATTTTACATACTCATAAGCTAGTTTTTGCCAAACATAATTTGTTCAACAGCTAGCTTATCAGCTACTAGCAAGCTTATCAATCAACAGCTAGCTTATCAGCTATCCGCTAGCTTATCAGCTACCAACTAGCTTATAAGCTACGCTTGCCAAACATAGCCTTAAGCTTGGTGGTGTGATTGACTGATAAACTAGCCGATCGTAAAATGACTAAAAAAGCATGTTTAAAATTTGATACAGTAAAAATTAATAAGAGTATATTTAGGCTATGTTTGGTAAACTAGCTGTTGATTGATAAACTAACTAGTAGTTGATAAGCTAGCTTATGAACAAATTATGTTTGACAAAAACTAACTTATGAGTATGTAAAATGACAAAAAATGTTATATTTGAATTTAATAATTAATATTAATAAGGGTATAATTGAAAAAACCTACAAAAAGCTATTCAATGTAGCGTTTCAAAAAACTAGCTTATCGTACATGTTTAGATGGACCAGCTTATCAGCTAGCTTACTTTTACCAAACACAACCTTAAAATAAAACAAATATATAAAGTCTAGTAAATCAATGGATACTGCATTCCTTAGCTTTTAAAAAAGCTAGCTTATGTTTCATCACATGTACTATCTTATAAGGCCAATGATACGGCATTCCTGAGCTTTTAAAAAGCTAGCTTTTGGTTCTATCATATGTACTATCTTGTAAAGCTAAGCTACCTACCTTATTTTTACCAAACAATATCTTAGAGTAAAGAGTATAATAGCCCTTAAAAGTTTACAACAGTTAGCTAAAAGCCTCCCTCAATTTTTCAACAATGGGCTGATAAGTCCATCATTTCTAAATTATAATTTGGATATGGTGTCATTTATACAAACTAGAATAAAATAGTCATTTTATCATTCGACTTAATTATATTTTTATGCAAAGTCATACAAAGCTTAATCTAGTTTTGCAACACATGAAAACTTGTATATGGATGTTGATTGTAATTTTGAGATTAGAACTTATATAATAACCATGTGTATATTGTATGCATGTACTATTGTACTATAAAACTTCAGACGAGAAAGTCGTGTTATCCACTCAACAACTATCCAACCACCATCCTTTGTATTTTGTATCGCCTTTGAATCTAGAAAGCAGGAAATGATTAATAAGTTGAATGTGAAAAAACGTTGATGTAGAATTTAGGAGTTCGTTATTAAAGAACTAAAGTCAAAGGGTAAATGATAATAATTGCAAAACACACCCAGGTGAATGAACCGATAAGTCTGATGAAGTTAAGTATGATGCCTTAAGACTATAAGTAAAAAAAGTAATTGTTACTTTTGAGGTTGTTTCCTAAGCACGTATTGAATAACGGAACAAGTGCTTGTTAATATAATTTACCTTGTTCACTAAGCTTGTCAGCATCGCAAGGACCGAAAAGCTTAGTCGATAAGAGACAAGGCAAGGAATGAGGGTCTTACCAGGTAAATATGGGCAACGACTCTTATCGGGTTTAAAATGCTCACCAACAATCCATTTTCATAGCCAATTACGTTACACGATAAGGTCAATGAAGGTAAATCTCTTGTTGATCAATGCTTAAGGGTAAGAACACAATAAACGTCCTCTTAGTGTTGTTGATGTTGTTAATGTTGTTGGGTTTTTGTGGGTGTCCTCGAATCAAACTGACTCGAGGATTAACTCAGATCTAACGAACCTCTCTGGTTTGATAAATCTCATAGGTTAATCAAACTGATAAAACCTTACGTGATCAAAAACTCACTGTTTCAATCTTTATGCGGAAGCGATAAAAGCTAAAAAAACCTTTAATAGCCTAATGATCTTTAATCGTTTCTAGTTTTAATCCTAATGGTTTGGATTAGATCAATTTACCTGGATTGCTTGAGAATAGTCCACCAGTGATCGACCAACGAACGTTCTTCTAGTTGAACTGTATGAAAAACCCGAACAACAAAAACTGGAATCCGACTGGGGGGGGGGGGGGTCGGCGCCGGTTTGGAGAGGGAGAGGAGGAGGGAAACTGAAACTGATTTTCTTAGCTGAAAAGCTTAATTGTTTCTTAACCCATAAGCCTTATTTATATGGGAAGAATAAAACAGTTTGAATGAGATTCAGCTTCCATATTATAATTATCTCAAATTCTTTCCTTTTATTAACTGGAAAAGAATTTGCTTATGATAAATATAAATATATATATATATATATATTTATCTAATATATATATATATATATCACTTTATTAATTAACTATTATATATTTATTTATCTAATAAATATATAATATCCTAATTAATTAATAACCCTCTAACTTTGGTAATTCTGACTGTAATTACCCAATTGATTTATAATACACTATTATAAATCCTAACTCTCCATTTCGGGGTTTCATCTAACTTGTTCGACTTATAGGTCCTCACAGGTGTGACCCTCAAGTGTCTTGTAACATTGGATGTGTAATCACTTGGTTTGTCAACTCTGCACATAATTCCTAACAAATGTGATCAATGGTTTTATGTTTGAATTCAAGGACGCTATCAATTGTATAAGCTAATCAAGCCTGTCAAAAGTTTTACATACATGCTAGACTATTAGTAACACTTTGCTGCAAGAAAAAATTTAGTTAAAAAAGTTATAATCAAGTAATAATAAGTCATGTGCCATTTGGTCGAAGCTAATGCCCTATTTAATGAAAACAACCCAGAAGGCAAGTTGGTGAGTTTGTACGGGTGATTTCGCGCAAGGAAATGAGCAAAAGGGCACGAAGTTCACAAGCGAGCTCGTTTTAAGCAAGACTCAGTGAGCAGAAAAGTGAAAATCATATTGAATGTTACCATGAATAGTCAACGTTTGTTTAGTTAGACAAGTCGACAAGATCAAATAGACGTGTGAGCTTGAGCACCAAGTCATTACCGAGTTTGCATCGATTATTGAGCTTGATGGACCGACCAACAAACTTTTATCTAAGCAAAAATAAGCAATTGTAACGCACAATCCATATTATGGCCTAACGAAATATACGTTAATATGTATTGAAGCTTGAATTATTGTATATCTATTGCATAATATTTTATGATATGCTAATTATTTGTTTGTTAAACTAAGCAATCACAAAGCTTTAGTTATTTATCATTTTAAAAAACACATCAATTAAGTTACAATTTTTGTACCTATGGTTTGTTAAAAATTACGATTTTCAATCCTATAGTTTAGAAATTACATTTTTATCCGTATGGCTGGTATTTTTTTTTTTCTCTTTTCGCTTTTATAATCTACAACTTATTATGATTTAAAATTCTTTTCTATTTTAACTTTTGATATTTTAAAGGTAGAAGTTATTTTAAAAACAAAAAAAAAACAATAAATTATAACTTATAGAAATAAAAAGTAGAAAATTTTAAATTGCAATAAACGAAAATTAAATTGTCTATTTATTTTGGATTATATCCGAATAATATTTACATACTAGACAATATAATAATCATATAAAATAATAAGACCATCTCCAATGGGATCACTAAATCTTACACTAAACATCAAATTTGGTGTAAATATTACTATTCACATCTCCAATGAGGTCACTATTTTTCACACTAAATATAGTGTGATGAATAGTATAACACCAAATTTGGTGTAACACTATTTTTCACACTATTTTCCACACTACTTTTTTGGTGTAAAAAATAGTGTTACCCATTGGAGAAGATTTAGTAGTAACACTAAATCTTACACTACTTTTTACACTATTTTTAACATTTGGTGTAAAAAATAGTATTACCCATTGGAGATGCTCTAACTAGTATTAAAATATTTTGATGTATCATGCCTCCTACTTTTGGAAGGCTCAATTAAAATGACGTAGTACTTGCTTAATTGGGACCATCACACAATATTTTATCAAATGTGGTCCAGAAAAATTGTTTTATTTTAGTGACAATTATTTTTCTAACCATTTAAAAAAATAGTTTTAACCTCTTAACCATGTTCTTTCTGTATATCTCAAAATAACCATTAAAACCGCTCAACTAGAAGGCGTCCCGGGTTACTTATACTTTTTACTGTATTTTTCCATTGCCAACCACATTTGAAAGTCGCCCAAGGCGAATTCATGTTTTTCTGGCCATCTAAAAGTCGCCCAGGGCGACTTCAATCTCTTTATGGCCATTTGAGAGAGTCGCCCCATGATTTGGAAGATAATGGGAGGTGGAAAATACATACATACATATATATATATATAGAGGAAAGTTCAAATACAAACCACTTTTTGGTTGTGAACGTGAGGACAACCGAGAGCACGACACGTGGCGGCTTACAGTGTGGTCCCCTCCTTTAATTCAATGCCCTCCCATGAATCGCGCCTAGTCATCCGCCGTAGACATGACGTGGCGCCTAGTCATCCGCCACATGTCGCGCTCTCGGTTGTCCTCACGTTCACAACCAAAAAGTGGTTTGTATTTGAACCCAACCCTATATAGGGGTGGGTTCAATTGTGAACCACTTTTTGGTTGTGAACGTGAGGACAACCGAGAGCGTGACACGTGGCGGATGACTAGGCGCCACGTTAGATCCACGGCGGATGACTAGGTGCCACGTTAGATCCACGACGGATGACTAGGCGCAATTCATGGGAGGGCATTGAATTAAAGAGGGGGACCACACTTAAAGCCACCACGTGTCGCGCTCTCGGTTGTCCTCACGTTCACAACCAAAAAGCGGTTCACATTTGAACTTTCCTCTATATATATATATATATATATATATATTTCAAAGTCGCCACTCACCTATTTATATGCATACATAAATGAAGTCGGCCACTTCAATTTCACCACCCCACTTTATTTGTATACATATATGAAAGAAGACACGTGTTGAATCCACCACCCCATTTCAAGTTCACTTTTACCCATATGTAAAAACAACAAAGTCGCCCGGGGCGACTTTGTATAGGGATACTCTTGTAAAAATAGTTTCCGGCAGGTGGTTTTTTGGCCGGAATCGGAGGTGTTGACCGGAAAGTCTATAAGTTACCCGGGGAGACTTTTTTGGGGCGACTATGATGGTTAGTTTGATAAACCGGGAGAGAGAATGGTTATATGATGACCTCGTATTTTTTAAATGGCTACAATAATAAATTTCTCATAAAAGTGGGCAAATTTTGGTCTACGTCAACAAAGACAAAAACAAAGGCGGGACCAAACGAATTTGGCTCGACGTATTTTGTGCGATACAAATAAAAGAAGAACGTGACTAGATGTTAATAAAAATGATAAAAGAAAGCATAACCAAGTTAAGATGATATAAATCAAGTTTTTTATTGGCATTAAAACTTTTACCATTTTTGGAAGATGTTGTTTCAAGTTCGCTAAATACAAATTAAAAACAATACATATTCTTAATCATATGTGTTTTAATTCTGAATAAATCGAAAGAAATATGGTCAAATTAAAATAAATGATCTTGTTATAGATTCATTATATCAGGGAAGGTATGTGGAGGCACAACTAATCAACTATGATCTTGTCCACCCGTTCAACTGAACTAATTTTTTAAGGGGTATAAAAGGTGCACTCACTAAACTTTGAGTGGTGTTTTGAGTTGATAGCTTATACAAGGGACATCAAACAAAAAACCGAAAAAATCTCCCCAAGTCAATAAAAAACAAAAAAAAAGTTCCCCAAAATCAACCAAATTTTTAGAAAAATCAATCCAAATCAATAAAAAATGTTGGAAAAACTCTAGAAATCTATTAAAAGACTTTAAAAATCTTTCGAAACAAATGAATTCCACTAGAAAACAGGTTAAGATTTATAAATCTTTAATCCGCCTAAAAAGTACAACCACACATCAAAAATATTGGATCTGCTACCGTTCTATATATCATTTTATATTTATCATCATCACATCTATCAGTTAACTTCTTGCCAAACATGAATAGTTCATCGACAAACTTTTTGATTAAAAACCAATTTATCTCTTTTGATAATTATATTTTGGGATATTTCCAAGTTCGGAGAAAATTACACCCCTCTTCTTTTTTCTTCACTTTGAAGAAGTTGTTGAACCAATTTTTCTGTCTAAAATCTTTATTTTTTTTTATTTTGAAGAAAATTGTTGGAAATATAATTCATAGGATGTGTTTGTGATTGCTTATTAAAACTTTTTATTTGCTTATAGTGGCTCTTTATTTGCTTAGAATGGAGACAACCAACAATTAAAGAGTTTTTAAAGAAGCTAAAATCATTTGGGTGTGTTTACTTCTTGAAAATTTTTCATTTTTCTAGAAAAAATTTTCCAAACAAATGAAAAATGTAAAAACATGTTTACTTGATTCAATTTAGAAATTTTTTTCTCAAAAAACAAAATTTTCATTTTCAAAATTTACATTTGAATTAGAAAACTACTCTTTATAATTTTCCAATTCTCATTTTTATTTTTCATTTTCAATTACCGTCCACTTGTCGTCGTCGGCCGCCGCCACCACCATCGCCATCTCCGCCACCGCCGTCGCGACCACCGTTCCCTTCTCGTCGTCTCGACCACCACCGCCGCCGTGGGCACCGTCCCCTTCTCTTTGCCAGCCACCGCCACCTTCGCCACGGTCATGGCCACCGCCGCCGCCACCACCACCGCCATCCCCGCCACCGCCGTCGCGACCGTGCCACCTCCACAACCGCCGCCACTGTAACCACTGTCGTGACCACCGCGGCCGCTGTAACCACGACGGCCACCGCCGCCGAGGCCACCGCCACCACGACCTCCACCGTCACCGCCGTCGCCACCGGTTGAATATTTGAAAAAATGTAAAATGAAAAGGGATGGAAAACGCACAAATAAACGAGTTTTCTAATTTTCTGAAAATGGAAAATGAAAACTCCATCATCTCAAGTAAACGAATTTTCTAAAATTTTCATAGAAAACTAAAAATAAAAACTCAACTCTATTTTATAAAAACGTTTTCTATAAAAATGAAAACAGCTTTCCACAAGCAAATCCATCCTTAACTTTTCAACAAATATTAAACAACTAAACATATATATATATATATATACATACGTGTTTCTTTTCAATAAGCCATTCCCAAACACCTCCAAAATATCACTTTCAAACTTTCAAAATCATCAAAGAGGACACGATTTGTCGATTTCGGTACTACTTTTTGTTGTTATTCGGGATCAGACACGTCTGATCCATTAAGCTCTTCCACATAAAAAGTAGTAGCCAATAGCCATAGCTTTTCCAAATCCAACAAAATCAGTTTAATCAGTTCATTGGATACAAATTAAACAGTTTCAATCCAGAAATGGAGATACAACAGATTCAGCCATCATCAGTTTAATTACAAACAGCAATAGCATGTCGTCGATTACTCTTCGTCATCGTCTATTTCTTCTTCGTCTTCTGGTACTGATCGGAAGTGTAGGACGACTCATCATCGTAAACGGTGGTGCGGTTGATGAATATAGTTATCGGAGAGACGATTTTCCGGCGGGTTTCGTTTTTGGATCAGGAACTTCTGCTTATCAGGTATTATTATTATTATTATTAGAACAAACTTCATGAAAAGATATCCAACTTTCCAGCTTCAAACTGTGCTATTGCATATACTGTACTTTTGAAAATTGCAGTTGTATATAACATTTCGTTCA
>JARYMX010000281.1:0-37906 GCA_030169165.1 Centaurea solstitialis | reverse complement strand
GAAGTTTTTATTTTATAGATTGTAAACAAGGAAAAAGATGCTTCTAACATGGATTCTCTTTTCAAAACTTAACTTGGTTGTCTTAACCCAGTTTAAGGCAGGTATCTGAGCTCCCTGATGTTGTAGTTATGAGAAGGATCTCTAGTGCTCAGGCTGTAATTGTTAGCTCCAGCGAGTGGTGATCGAAAACATTGTCATGAATATCCGTCTGGCCAATAGATGTGTCCATCATCTAATACACACAACAATGATCAAGCATTTAGTAATTAATTCTGCAGTATGTAAAGAAAGAGATCTAGAAAATCCCAAAAGATAGTCAGGAAACTTGTGCTCTTACTGCTAAACTGTTGTTTCAAGTGTCCATTTCTTCCAGCATCGAGCTTCCTGAATATCGTTTTTGGTTGACATTATCGAGTTAGGATGGGTTTGGCTTAATATATTTTTTGAATTTTCATTTAACCTTCAGAACAATTTGTTGATGCTTTTATCAGTTACAACTGTAGTTTTTTTTTCCCATTTTTTTAATTACTCAAGCACTTTGTATTCAGAGGTCTTCTAATTAAGTTCACCATAATTGTATGTAATAATCCTTTATATATTTTTAAAATATATATAGTTTGGGTTCAAACGAGAATGGAATTCATTTAAAAAAAAACGCGAACCCCCCAAAAATTATTTAGATTTTGTGGAAAAGCACACAGAGAGTTGGCTGCGCCCTTAAGATGCGTGAATCATTTATGATTTTGTACGCGTGTTCTTTTAAATACTTAATTATTGTTCTCATTTAATCCTCTTCCAATCCTCTTTATTGGAATAACATAAAGGTTTTAGTTCCATGACCTTCTTCTTTAGAGTGCTGATCTCTTTCAATATTCTTTCACCCTGAAAATGAGCACATTCAGACTGGGAAAATACAGAAATTCCAATGAAAACAAGTAACCAGCATTTGCTAATGAGGCACCTTACCTTTGTTTTTACTATTTGAACCAATCCAGATTCAAGCATAGCCTCTAGCTTGTCTAGCCCTTTGAGGTCAAGTCCCTGGAGATCTTCTCCTTTCATTTGCCTGTCTAAGTAAGCATACAAATTCACTATCCTTTAATATATACAAATTCATGGAAGAACAAGGGGAAAAGCACATTTTGTACCTCAATTCTAGAGCTTTTTCTGCAAGTTCTTTGCTCAACATGGCAGATTTGGGTACTTTCTATTTTATGAAATGAACACTCATAAACTTGCAGAAATTTTGTATACATCATGTGGAATAAAAAACAAAAATAGGGAACGTGTGCTGCAGTGCATGTGCTTCCTCCAAAGTTTATTTTTAGGTTAACTGCAATTTTTATTTTTTATCTTAAGTATAGTATGTGCTCTCCACACTGCAAATTAATTTAAATAAAAAACACAATGCATATACATATTCTTCCAATTTAAAACTTAGTCTGGTTGCGAATGTGGATATATTTAGGTATATTTTTTTTTAGGAAAAGGCGAATTTCATCAGGTTTTGACTTCACGGTATGAAGAAAGTCATATCAATTCTGGTTAGATGAACCATATCTAACAAAAAATTGTATATTCAATTGTGGAACTACATTGTGATAAGTGTATTAAGATTATTATTATAACTTATGAATGCTTCTGAACACCTTTTTTTTTTTGAACAACCACATTTTTATAAAACACTTTCTTATGATTGTTATTATATTTTGTGAACATACTGCCAATATTTTTTTAAGATTATTATTATAGTTTATGAATATATTGTGAATATTTTTTTAAGATATTTTTATATCTGTGAACAATTTTTTAAAACTATTATTATAGTTTTTAAACACAATTATAAATCCAGATTTTGTATGACTTGTGAAAATTTGTGAATTTTATGCGAACATTGTAAATTATACTATAAAAAGTAGAAAATTTTTTCTTAACCTTGTTATATTATGTTCACTATATAAATTTAAAAAAATATTATTTTTTTTCTTAATAAACAATAACATTCTCTCCTCGTTAATCACATCAATTAATTTAAAAATAGTTATCTTAAATTTATGTCTAAGGATGGACCTTATAGATCTCATAAGTTTTAGGACACTTCCCTTTTTTAACAATAAATAATGTGTTAGCTTTGTTAAAACCCAAAATTTAACCAATGAAATTGTTTTGTTAGTTTTGCTATATAAAGAGCATTTTAAGAAATTTTAACCTTCTCCTTTTCTCTTTCTTCTACCTTTAACTAAAACAATTTATGAATTCCCCTACCCCCCTCTTCCTCCACCACCACAACCACCGCCTTCCACCACCACCACCATAGTCGCCGCCTACCACCCCCACCAGATCCGACGCTTTCCACCACCACCACCAGATCTGCCGCCTTCCACCACTACCCCATCGCCTTCCACCAGAAGAGTCGTTCGCGAGATCTGGTTCGAATTCGTTGTCCCCCGGCGACAATGGCGAGATCTGGTTTGAATTTTGTTATCTTCGACGACAAAGGCGGTGGAGGTGGAGGTTATGATATGCGACATAGCTAGGTTGGATCGTTTTTCATGGCGGAAAGAAGTGTTTACATGGCGGGTATTATAGCGCTGCCGTCGGAAGCGAAGCGACGACGGTGGCCATCGGAACAACTGCGACGGAGTTAGAAGGCAACTCGACCGGTGACACGTGTTTCGCCGGAGTGACTTGGAGTTTGTCGGAGTGCATTTCCGACAATTGGTAGCGGCAGGTGGCGCACGCTTGGTGATGGAAGTGGAGCAGTGGGAGGTGGTGGTTGTGGTGGTGTGTGATGGGAGGAGTTAGTGGTTGTAGTTGAATAAATATGGGGTGGGGGTTGTTGTTGGTCAGATGGTGGTGGTGGGGTTTTTTGGAGGTTTGTGATGGTGGAGAGATTTGAGATCTGGGTCGATATTCATTTTAGGAAAAAGGGAGGCGGCGATGGTGGTTGGTGCTGGTTTTGGAGGTTTGTGACGGTGAGAGATGGAGATCTAGGTCGATATTCATTTTAGGAAGAAGGAGGCGGTGATTGCACATGTGTTCACTGGGTGGAAAAGGAAGGGGGTGGCGGTTGCACATTTGTTCACTGGGTGGAAAAGGAAGGTGGCGGCAGTTGCACATGTGTTCACTGGGTGGAAAAGGAAGGGGGCGACGGTTTTTCCCCTGTGTTCACTGTGTGGAGGGGGATAGCGGGGGGTGGGTGAACATGTATTCACGGGTGGAGGGGGAAATGCGGCGGGGGGTTGCAATGTGTTCATCGGGTGGGGGAAAGGCGACGAGGGGTTTTGCACTGTTTTTCCCCGGGTAAAGGTTAAAAGGGGGGGTGTTGCACATGTAAATTGTTTCCCCGGAGTACAGTGGTATTTTAATTTTATTTATTTTTTCCCCCAAAAATTCCCCCTGGCAGTGGGGTTTTACTGGATTTTTAAATTTCGTTTTTTTTTAAAAATTCCCAATTATAGAGATTTAATTTTGTTTCCTTTTTAGATCATAAATTTGGTTTTATATGGGTTAAAAAAAGGGTTAAAACCTATTTGTGGTTAACAACAAATTCATAAACCTGGGGCAATTTGAATCGGCCCCTTTAAAATTTTTCGGTATGAAAAATCATTCGATGAATAAAAGTTTTATTCGATTAAAATTAAACATGAATATTCGGGAAAAAATTATTGTCACGTGGCCAGATACCATTTGGTTTCTCAATTTTCACAATAAAATTTATAATTTCACATTTAAACCCTGACCCTATTATAAACCCCCATCCCACAAAACACACAGCACAATTATATATATTTTTTTTAATATAAATAGAGAGAAGAGGAGGAGGGGGGGAGGGGGAAAAGTTCAAGGGGAAAAAAAAAAAATTAAAAAACCAAAGGGGACACCTGTTTTTGTACCCCTCCATCTGACTGTATTTACTTGTTTTAATAGCTTAAATTGAGTTGTTTTTTTAGTTTTTTATGCACCCGTGCAAAAGGGCCCCCAGGGTACATTTTTAACAAATTTGTTATTAAACAAGGGGCATATAAATCTATTAAAAGGGTTTCCCCAATAGTTTTTCCTTTGGTTTTTTTTTTTTTTTTTTTGATTTTTTTTCCCTTTAAAAACCTAACCTTATGAATGGGTATGAACCTTTTTTTGTATTAAACTAATGAATTTTTTTTTAAATGACTATAAAAAATGTTTGAATGTTTACAAATATACATTTTTTAAGGGAATTGAAAATTTTAAAAAAAAATTGAACTATTCCTAAAACTATGGAGAAAGGGAACTAAATAATTATTTAAAGAATTAAAAATTTTTCTAAAAAACTTAAAATTATTGCTAAAAAATAGGGAATTAAAAAAAAAACCCCCAAAACCTTTGGATAATAGATGTACTTAATTTTTCAGTTTATTTAAATGAGCTTTTAGGGTGAGTTATTATTTTTAAAATCATAAAAAAGGGTTTCAACCTCTGCAACATTTATCTAAATCATTCATTTTAGCATAAACCCCTCTATATATAATAAAAGGGGTAAAATTGGGCTGCCACTATCGTGTCTGGTGAGGGCGGTTTTTAGGATTTTCCCGCCCCAAACATGTTCTTGCACATTTTACAATTTCGAAAACATTTAGCTTATCTTTATTGATCCTATTTATCTCCTAATTTTTTTTTATTTTTTTTACTTTTAATTTTTTTATTTTTTACTTAATACCCATATTTTTAGTTATTTATTTAATTAAGTCCCCTTTAAATTTTCATTTTTTTTCAAATCTTTTTATACCCCAATTTTAAATATTTTTTATTTAAACTTTTTATTAAAAATTAAGAAAATAATTTTAAGAAATAATTTATTTCATATTTTCTTTACGTTTTCATTTTTTTTTTTTTTTGGAAAAAGGGATCCAGACCACATTTGGGCCCAACATTTCCCCGGCAATTTTTTTTTTCCGAAGCCCCACTGCTAAAGCATGCAGCCCGGGGTCGAAAACCCCCCTTAAAAACCCCCAAATGCGTCCCCAGGGCTTGGGAAATCGGGGTTTAACCCCTAAGTAGTGCCCAAGCCTTACCACTTGGTAACACTCCTTTGGGGCTTACGTTTTCCCGTTTTCACTTTATTACATTAAAAAAATACATAATTTAAAAATTTTTTAAATAAACGGGTGTTTATTGTTTTTTTTTTAAAAAACATTTCCGCTAAATTTCCCAAAATTTTAAAAAAATTTTCACCGCATTTCGCGCAGGGAAAATTTTATTATTTATGATTGATTATTTTCTTTTTTCAAGATTTTACGTGCAATAATTTTACCTTTTAAGCATGTATTTTCATTAAATACTTTAAATTTAAAACCCAAATTCATTTTTTTTCTGGAATGAAAAAGGCTTTCATGCAATTTTTTTTAAAAGAAATTTTTTTTCATCTCATGTTTTTATACATTTAATGCAAAAATAAAGACTTTTGGTAAAAATTTTTGCATTAGATGGGAAAATTTTCCCTAAATTTAAATTTGGGTAAATGAAATATTTTTGATTTAGAGTTGAATGGGTTGTAAACCCCCTTTTTCCTTTGGGTTTTCATAAAAAATCGTTTGGGAAAATTTATATTAAAAATAAAAAAATATCGAGAGAGAGAGAGGGGAGAGAGAGAGAGAGGGGAGAGGGGAAGGAAAGTTCAAATTGAACCCTTTTTTAATTTGAACTTGAACCAACAAAGTTGTGCCCCGTGGGAATCGGGTTTTACGCCTAAACTTTATTTAAACATTAATATTTAAATGGAATATATATTGCCACGTAGCACGATACTAGTGGTCCTCACGTTCACAATAAAAAATGAGTTCACATTTGAACATGGGCTTATATATATATATTATATTATAGACGAAAGTTCAAATGAAAACTCTTTTTTTCCTTTGGGTGAACGCGAGGCCCACTAAAATTGCGTAAACATGACAATATTTACTCTGAATATCATGATTATTCAGAGTGAATAAAGCTTAGGCGCATTTATTCACTCTGAATAATGCATGATATTCATAGTGAAATTGCCACGTGGCGCGTTTTTTAGTGCTTCTCACGTTCATCACAACCAAAATTGAGTTCACATTTGAACCCCAACCCATATATATACACACTAATAAGGGTCAATCATGGGAAAACTCGGTAATCTGTGGGAACTCTGAAAAGCAATACGGACCACTCATTGATGGTCTGCCCTTTTTGTTTTATATATAGGCAATTTAGTGTTCAACGTAGTCGAATTTTGTACAAGTCACATTACACTAAACCTTATTTGAGTCCAAAGAGGGTATGTTGATCTGGTCGGAAACTTGCAGGAAGGTTGTTTAATACGTCCCATTGTCTACACTTAACCACTGCACATTCCCTTGGTTTTTATAGTACTGCACTAGAAATGTATTTGTACGTTGTGGCCAAATATGTATGTGTGTCTAGTTTATCCTTGATATGGATATTAATTACTTTGACTTCTGTTGCATGTGTATAATTGGATTCAGATTCATGGATATGCTCATGGTAATTAAGTATAAGATATTAATGCTATTTCTTTGTAGGGTTTGGTTGCTCCCGGAAAGTTTAATTTGGGGGTCTTATTAGGGGCACTCTCATGGCTTGCAAGTTGCAAGATGGGAACTAAATTGATGATCTTGAATCTTGCATCGATTTGATGCTTGGATATCAGTCATTTCTATTGCAATCAAAACAAAAAAGAAAAGGACCAAGATCTCTCCAAAGTGAAAGCAAGCTAGCTAGAAAGGTTGGGCATGAAAACCTTGATTAGATCCTCAGCTCCCTAAATTATTTCCTGCATTACCAACCCTTATCATCATTGTTGCACCCAATGCATAAATGATCATGATATTATAGGTACTTAATGATCATACCATTTGGTACTAACATCAACCTATGAGCAAAAATTTGCTTAATTATAGTGCCATTTAAGATGCAGTGAACATTTTTGGTTCTGCTCTTTTACTGTTGTTTTTTCGGTTTCTAGCAGTATGTGTGTATCAATCTTTATCTAACTAGGTGAGGGTTTTAGCTGGTCATATCTTTTCAGGTGATGTTGAGGTTTAGTGGTCCCAGTTAGGAACAATAACCTTGATAGGTCATTAATTAGGGAAATAAATATAAGTTATGAATAAGCAACTTTTGCTGAGGCTGCTAATTAATCATGGAAAAAATCCCCCAAATAAATAGCTGTATTTTATTTTTATTCTAGCTACTATGCTTTGGATATTTTTTTTAGTGAATAATGCATAAAATGACCATTCCTGAAATGCATACCTCATCTCCTGAGATGGTTGTTGCAGTTTTTTCCCCCCGTTCTGGGATTGCGCCTATGCCTTTCTAGCACTTGATTCATACTTCAAACCAAAAAAAATGGGAAGGTATCAATAACTCATGTAACTAACGAGATCGATGATATAATTGCAAACGTATCAATAGGTTGTCATATATAAGCACTAAAATATTAATGATCATTAAATATATTGGTGAGTCTGATCATAACATATTAGTTTTATGTGCTAGTTTCTATTAGATTATCAAAAAATGTATTTAAATAATCCATGGAAGATGCATTAGTTTGATACTAATTAACTTATATCCAGCTATATATGATTTTTTTTGAACGGCGATTTATTGAAAAGGCCAAGACTAGCAAGACGCTGCCCGACGAAAAGAGATCAGATTGACCTCGGATTACAAGACCAATCGTGCCAATTTAAAGAGCTCCCAAACTTACTTCTATTACAGACCCAAGAATTACACAAAAGATTGTATATCATTCGCCGTTCGCAAAGGATTGAAGGGATATCCATTAAATAACGCCTTGTTTCTCGCCTTCCAAACTAATTAAGGTAATATAGCAGTGTAGCTGTGTGTAAATTTAAATAGATGATTGTAGAGCAAAAGTGGACACCAAATGTGTTAAATTAATTAGAGCCTACGATAGCTTCTCATAGTGCAAAATTAGCTACTTAATTTAGTAGATTGTTTTCTGTGAAATGTGAATTAAGTAATAAATTGACAAAGGAAAATGTAGATTCTAGATCTAGGGGTCTCAATATCAATGGTGAATGATTAGCATATTGGCGAAAACTATGGAAAAAAGACACAACATTGACAAATTCAGGCCATCCATACATAATTGATGCAGTATATACATTATCATACTATATGAACAGTACCAATTAGTAGTCTTGTTGAGACTAAAACTCATAGGGAATCAAATTGATTTATGGATGGAATAAGGTATGCAATATATAATGAAAGTTACAGTACTAGAAGCTAATTTACTAATAGTTAGCTAGAACTACTTATATGATGCTTTGAAATCTAGATTTTACTGACCTAGATCTCTTTATTTTTCAGGCCATTGACTACTCTTATGTTTCATCAATATCGTGACAAACTTTGTATTTCGTTTTCTATGATATCTACAAATAACTAATTAACAATAGAGAAATTAATTAGGCCATGTTCTTAATGGTGATAAAGATTCATAAGTGATGAAAGTTACTTAAAAAGAGAGATGAAACATTGCCAAGAGACTTCATGTATTATATATTTACAAGTACACATGAATCTCTCATATGTCACATATTGCACACACACAAATGTACCTGAAGATTGATATTGGAGATCTAATCTCTTATATAGCAACTGCTTACCTGACCAAAGCACTTTTACAGCTACTAGTGCTTTTAACGTTCTCACTGATGATTCCATAACTTTAATAACATCTCTCCATCTTCCCTTTTTATATCGTACTTTAATTTGATTACAATTAATATCTCCTCTTTGAGAAACAGCTAATGGTAGTAATTACAGTGTTTGGTGCTTGATATAAGTATGTATGCCATTAAATCATTTTTTTCTCTAAGTTTCTCAAAAGAATCATATGGGGTAGAGAGAACACCAATTAGAGATGATATCCCATTTTACAGTTCTCAAAAGTGTCAACAAACAAAAGAAAACCAATAAGGGTTAGTTGCTACATCTGCTCTATATATATATATATATTTTATATATATATAGAGAGAAGAGAGAGAGAGAGAGAGGAGAGAGACCTTGAGGAGGGGTAGTGAAAGAGCTTTCCGGTGGCAGAGAAGACGATGATGCGATATCGACATCACAAAGAGTAGAAACTCTTGAGCTTTCTTAAAAAGCCCTCTTCTCCTCTTTGAGAAGGTCACCTTTCCTTGCTGCTAAGTTTTCTATCTTTCTGATCTGAGTTTTCTGTCTCAAACCCTTTCCCCATATTAGCTATACAGCACCCAATTCAGAATCAGAAAATTTATCAAGAAACATAAGTAAAATACCATAAAAACCATATCATTTAGTTACCCCAAATTGGAATGAATTAAGAGTGAAATCAAGAGTATAAGAGAAACCCTTTGCAGAGCTGAAGAGCTGGGTATGTCAGGAATTAGCCTAGAAGATAGCACAAAGTAATATTGAAAGCAGAAAG
The DNA here is from genome assembly GCA_030169165.1 of Centaurea solstitialis. NCBI lineage: Eukaryota > Viridiplantae > Streptophyta > Magnoliopsida > Asterales > Asteraceae > Centaurea > Centaurea solstitialis. The sequence goes on along the minus strand of JARYMX010000281.1, from coordinate 28,434 downwards.
CATGCACCTTGTTAAAAGAAGAAAAATACTAAAAGAAAAAATAGAGGCATATATTCAATCCTTAACACAAGTGGACTAGTAATAGTATATAATTATGTGCTCTCTCCCTTCTAAAACTGTGCTCATTAATTTTTCAATGTTTCTTGTGTGTTTTAATTACCTTAACACAATCCTATAGAAATCACTCTTTATCAATCTTTAGTTAACATGAACCTCTATTAATTAATAAAACAAAAGATTACCCCTAAATAGAAAAAGTGGTTTTTAAAGTATGTATAATTTAAATAAACAAACAACATGAATTAATATATATATTAAGTACAAAATTAAAGGGGGTCGAGAAAGAGAGGCTATTGGCTAGCCTTTCTTTAAGTTTACCTTTTACTGGATATTGGTGTGTGTGCATTGTGATCTCATGAAGATGGATACCATCAGGACCACCATTAACCCACCAACAATACCATCAAAGCATGGTGTACTATGAGTCTTTGTGAAGAAAGAAGCACGTTGAAAACCCAAAATTCTGTGTTAAAATGTATAGTATTACTTACAAGGTGTCCTTCTCTCTATTTTTTTTTTTTTGAACGGCAGATAACTCACGCACGCATCCTTGAAGTCGACGAGGTATCTGGTATCTATACCAGCACCCGACTAATCATCAGCGACCATGGACCGACCCATGGTCACGGTATCGCCACATGATTATCTCATAAATCAAACCCCGGTAGACAGGGATGCCAGCTGATGTTACCGCCAGTAGGCTACTAATACTATTGGTACAAAGAGAAAAGCAAAACAAGAAATGTGGGAGGTTGGTTTTTTCTAGGCAGGCAAGCAAGCATAGAAGATGAAGTAAAATACATCCGTACAAGCTTGCTTCTTTGATTGGTTTCACGGTACAAATATATATATATATGTTTTCCAGTGCCCTATAGTACCAACAGGCATCTTTATTCACTTTGATTTTCCCTTTTGCTCTCTTTTTGTTTTAGTAAATTATATTACACACAAAGATGCTTTTTTTTTTCTTTTAGAAATTTTGTAAAGAATATGAACCATGCCTATGCATTATGACACCTGTCTTCTAGTACTATTCATGCTCCTCTCCACTATCTCTCTGCTAGCTGTTGTACTACCATTTGGAAACCCTAAGTTGTATTGTAGGTGTTTTGGGGGTTAAATCAAACAGGCTCAACCATTCCTTATTGATTCATGCATCTTTTTACCATTCCTTGCAACTTTTGGATCTTTTTTCCATTCTTGAAGGCATTGGTTTGCAACCTTATTCATTACCAGATTGCCAGATTGGCATTGGCTGGTAGAAGTGTAAAAAGTCTTGATGCTAAAATATAGACCTTTTGTTTTGAACGGCAGATGACAACATGCATACGTCCCGACGCGAAGTCGACGAGGTATCTGGGATCCATACGGGCACCCGACTAATCCTTGGCGACCATGAACCGACACGAAGGCCGACCCATGGTATCGCCACATGCCAGAGATGACATCTATTGTCCCTCCCAATGATGTTACCGACCACTAAGCTACTTAATTAATACTTTGATGCTAAAATATAGACTTGGTTAATTAGGTACATCACGGATACAATAAGTATTGGTACAAAACATCTGCCTTTTCTTTACTCATAACCAATTACTTGATATATTTACCAAGGAAAAGCCAACTGGGGCTAGCGTGGTTGGTAGAAGGTACCCCTATTAGAGTAGAAGTCCCAGTTTATCTGGACATATGCGATTCTAACTGAAGTGTATACTAACAATCTAATTAAGCCATTGTTAAAAAAAAGTAACAAGGAAAAGAATTTATAAAAGGTAAAAACATCATAAGTTAAAATAAAAATACTTTAGATATTGGAAATTAAATAAAGTTTAGAATTAGAAAAAGGATGGTAGAGCTTACGGTCAGATGAAATTCAAGATAATTAAAAGTAAATGAAGGATACCTCTCATACTTTCGAGATTAATTGGAAGAGATTTGAGAGTTAAAGTGTGAAAAATAATGAAATATTCAACCTATGTTATATACGTATATACAAAAACCCTAGAAGTATACTGCTATGATATGGGTACGATAGTTTTTCAAAAGTAAGACAATTAAAAATGAAAAACAAAATACTAAAATAGGTATTTTTTTAAAGCGCCATTTTTCGGTCCTTCAATTCATTAAAATTGGTCATTTATATATTTCCGAATGTTTAATGAACCATTCAACTATAAATTCGTTTATGTTCGTTTATTTTATAATTGAACAAACATGAAAAAATTTGTTTCTTCGTTTAGTTAACGAATGGAAAACGAACCAGTCACATTCCTCCTATTTCATTTGTGAATGTTCATTTATTTATTTTTAGTTTTTTATAAGGTTCACATAGGTTTGTCCAGACTACATTCTTGGTAATTCTTACCGAGAGCTAAAACATGCTTCACCTAAGATTAAACACTCATTTATTTATTTTTGTTTACAAGGATGTTTCTTGATTTTCCATTTCTTTAAGATTTAATTTTCATTGTATTGGATCCTATATATGGAAAGGTCATGAGAAAAACCACATCCGTCAAACAATTAGGGGGTGCTTGTTCGTTTTAGGGAATGGGAATGAAAATGATAATGGAAAATGCAGGAGAATGAGAATGAAAATGAGCATTGTATTGATGTTGCTTGGTTAACCCATTATAATTAATGAAAAATTGTTTCATATTAAAAATAATGAGTGAAGTTCATTTTTGGTCCCTGAACCTTGTAAACTCAACATTTTTCGTCCCTGAACTAACGAAAGGTACATATCATCCCTGAACTATGCATTTTCGCTTTGGTTTTGGTCCCTCTCACTAACACCCGTTAACTATTTCCGTTAAACCCAATTTAATGAGGGATAATATGGTCATTTTACCTCTTTTCTTTACTTATGTGGTTTTACAAAAACCATACAATTACAGGGACCTGTTATGTGATTTACTTTAACTTATAATATATATATATATATAAAGAAAGAGAGATGCCATCTCCGACGACTGCTCACTTCCACCGCCGGAATTCCCAACGTTATGGATTTCTTCATCTGGTAATCGGTGGTAGAACGACTGCTCACTTCCACCGCAACATTTCGCCTTCTCCGAACACCCACTTCCACCGCACCAACTCCTCCGAGGAAGCCGACAGCCCCACCCCCACCACTGTCAACGCGGAGCTTCCATCGATGTCACCATACGACCCAAATGCCGGACACTCGGATCCAAAAATAAGAATGAGAAAGCATCGATTTCTGTCTCCTGGTAGGCTGGTACCCTAAAAACGAAAGAAGTTGTGGGGGACGGGGGGAGTTCGCCGGAGAGGACAGAAGGGGTTTGGGGGGAGGGGTGGATTTTCGCCGGAGAGACAGAAGTGGTGGGGGGGCGGGGTGGAGTTCGTCGGAGAGAAAGAAGTGGTGGGGGACGGGGTGGAGTTCGTCGAAGAAAAAGAATGGGTGGGGTTTCGGTGGTTTTTCACCGGAGAGAAGGAAGGGGTGCGGTCCGGTGGGTTCGCCGGAGAGAAAGAATGGGTGGGGGTTCGGTGGTGTTCCCCCGGAGAGAAAGAAGGGGTGGGATTCGATGGTGTTTGCCGGAGAGAAAGAAGGGGGGTTTGGGTGTGTTCGCGACGGAGAGAAAGAATGGGTGGTGGTTCGGGGGTGTTCATCGGAAAAGTATGAATCCCAACTTGAGAGAATAAAATATGGAGAGAAAACTAGTGCAAAATGATGAAGCAAATGATTACAACTAGTTGGTGATAATGATAGAATGAGTATGAAAAGACAAGGAAATAAATGAGTTCTTGGGAATGTCTTTCATACACCAAAATAGGCTACCAAAAATCCACACAAAACCCTAGGCTATAGCATTCTATTTATAGCACTAGGTATACAAGAGTTAAAAAGAAAAGCCCTTAGAGTCTATGACTCTTTACAAAAGATGGCACAAGTTTAAACTAAAGCTACACTAGAAATAGGAAAATACAAGATAGACCTTGACTTCTTCACAACCCACAAAGTAGGGTCTAACAATCTCCCCCTTTGGGGAAAGAAGGGGTGGCGGATACTTCATGCAGGCTCCCACTTGGACAGTTGACGGTACTCGTCCCATTCTCCGATGATCCTCGTTCGCAACTTTAAGGCAGCTTGACTCTCCGGTACATGAGTCCTCCTTCAGTTTTCCTTCAAGCTTGTCCAACGCCTCGAAGAACCTTGACTTGTTTCTAAGGGGCCCTCGTCTTGGGAATCTGGTCCGTCTTCAGTCGGCTCTTATGCCTTGGATGACATACAAATGGTACCGTCGCAGAAATGAAAAAAGTTCACTGAATCTCAGAATTCCGTTCCCTCTTCTTTAGCTTTGCAGTAACAATACCGTGTTCTGGATGCTCGCGGCACGTAGAGTGATATGAGTCTATTGATGGGACTTGCAGATTCGGACGCGAAGGTTCACTTTTGGCTGACGCTCTCGATCGCCATCTGGTAGTCGGTCACATGTGATAGAGCAATGGTGTGACGGACGTACCTTTTTGAGCACCTCGAGGCCGGAGTTTGAGTAGTCGGGCGAAGGATCGGACCTTGTAGATACTTGATCAGCACGAGGATGTCTTCAAGATGAATCCGATCCAAGTCAGCTTCTGTAAAGGTCCACTTCAGGAGCTCGCCATTCAACCTGACATTTCCCACTTCCGTACATGGAGACGAGAACTCTAAGAACATGCTGCTGCCGTGTCTGTAAGGCCTCACATATGTTACCTTCACAAATCGGCGTCTGAGTCTGGTCTTCCCATGAGTGTACCCAATTGCAGATGCTTGGTGGGTAGGCGTGTCTGGCGGCGCTTCTTCTTGTAGTGCGAGACTCCGAAGAATACCTTTCTGGACCACAGATGGACCTTCTCTTGTTGGAAGATCTTGAAAAAGGACTCCTCTAAGAAAGGTCGGAAGATTACAGTGTGGTTCCAGTTTAGCTGGATGACAAGGGAGTGGAGCGTCTGGAACCTGTCGTCGTGATGGTGGGAGGCTCTTCTGTTTCCGGGAACTGTACCGTTGGGGGGAATGTGTCGTAGTCGGTTGCGCTACTATGGTGCCCCCCCTTCTTATAGATTCTGAGACTTTGCGCAAGTCGGGCGAGGGTCTTCTGGCTTCTTCCGAGATGTGAAGCTCATTCGGATCCGTTGGCGCCGACTCGGTGGACTACCATATCGACCTCGACAGTAGGCTCGGACTAAGGAAATTGGTTTAAACCTCATCCAACGGTATCGACTGATAGGCGAAACTGCTCGACGTCGAGGGGCTCTTCGTCGGGATACCCCATGAAATGCTGGTGCCCTGACGGAGCAGTTTGCGGCGCTGAAGCTGATGCAGGCGCGAAACCCGAGGCTTGAGCAAGGCCGATGCGAAGTCTTTTGGCTCCTTGCATCTCCCCCTCATGAGGACCTGCGCCCGGGTCAGTGTCATCATGTCCCCTTTTTGAGGACTGGACTGAGGCCGGCACGCTGCCTCGAGTTCGCGAATAGGGCGGTTGGCGGCTTCCAACTGCGCTTCCCGATCTGCTAACTGTGCATCCCTGACTGTTTAGCAGTTCCTCCGCTCGCTTGAGTTTTGCCGTGAGTTTGTCGTTCTGAGTAGTGAGCGAGGAGACTGCCATGTTGAATTCGGCTTCGAGAACTAGCCTGGAATGGCACCTTCACTTAGGTTTGGAGGTTGCAGGCGGAGAAGTGGCTCGGTCAAGAGGAGGAGCAAACAGATTGATGCACTTGAAGCTCAGTAGACTTGCCTTTTGCTTGGTGCCGTAGCTTTTAGTTCTTCCTTCGTTCGGCATCGCGAGCTTCAAAAGTCTCCAAATCTTCTCCCCTTTGCTCGTTAGAGCACTCTCGAACGCCTCAAGTTTGGATTCCGGGAGGCCTCGGCCGGTCGACCCTCCGCGAATCTGGTTTGGGACGACTTTTAGGATGTCGTCTAAATCCGTCGGCCTAAGAGCCTCGGTGTTGGTGAGCGTCTTTAAAGACTTCGCTCGAGTCGTCGGACCCGGTCCCGGTGGTACTACACCTGTGGGCTTGAGAGCCAGTTGTCGAGAAGAGACCCAAAGAGGTGCTCTCCTCGGCCTGAAGTCATTGCTGGTGTAAGGTTGACGATGTCAGGACTTCCGGTGGATCCTCGAAGGGCGTCCTCTGACGCACCAACTCTCCCCGTTCCGGCCAGGCCACTCGGGCGGGGCGGATGATGCTCCAAACTGTGTCCTACCCAAATGAATGACGTGTTACGTCTCGGGAAGTGGATCTAAGACACTTGGTGCTCGGAAAGAAGTCGAGAGGTGGGGCAGTTCCTCTCTTTTTCTCAACTTTGCCCCGACTCCGAGTGAGTGGTCAATGGAAGTTGTGTTGAATCCCCGTGTGAAGATAAAACGACCATCTGTTGAGAGAGGGCCCGGTGGGTGGCTTGGGGTTGCAATTGCGCTGGTTGGCTGCCAGCGTCTTGACCCGACGTCATCAAGGGGACCGGTCTGTGTGGGGTTTTGCCTCTGGGGGGGAATGACTCGGGGTAGAAGGGAGACCTAAGGTGTCTAACCTAGTGGGTTCTTCATCTCCTCCCTGTTCTTCTATCCAAAACCCACTCTTTCGCCCTAAGTGGACCTCTTCATCTTCGGCTCTTTCCTCAGACCCTCACTAGCACCCTCAAGGTCTTCATCACCTTGTCTCTCCACACCATCCACTTCATCTTCATCACCGCCAAGACCGTCAGTACGGCCATCGAATCTAACCTCATCCGGTTTGAGGATATCCACGGAGTCGTCCCCGTTGAAAGATGACGTGACCTCATCTTCTTTCCCGTGGGCTTTACCGCTCTTGAGGTTGTCAACTTCCTCGGATTCATCACCGAAGTCCACTTGTTCGGACTGGGTGGCCTCAACGTCATCAACCTGTCGGTCGGACGGAGCGCGCTCGGAGGAATGCGCGTCATTACCTCATCTCTGAATCATCTCCGGAAGGTTCCCCGTGGGGATCACCTTGTGTCCGGGAGCAGCGTCAGTCTGAGGAGGCGAAAGACCGTGTGCTTGTTCTTGTGGAGAAGTTTCCCAAACTCTTCGCCTTGCCTCTCGAGAGATTGAACTGGTGACGGCCCCCGTTCTTCTTCATGGAAGGCGAGGGCGGCGAGTACCTCTGAGTACCCGTGTACTGCTTGGTTCTGGCTCTGATGTATGTACTCGGCTGAATGTTCTTCCTCATCAACCAGTCGTCGTTGAGTGCGGCGACCCCGTGCTTGGTGGACTTGTTGGTAGAGAGGCACTCCGAACGGACTTGAGGCACGTGGGGGAAACCGCGGATGTGCTAAACTATTCTACCCGGCTCCCCCCTCACGTCCACTCTCATTACCCCCCCTGAACCGGAAGCTCCCCAGTGGAACCCCGGGGCTCGGCCCTAGGGCCCGAGCCGAATGACGGACGGCTTGCACATCCTAGGCAGGGATCCTCGGCTCTGAGGAGTCCGTGGGATTGTCTACTAGACCTATGGATGCCCTATATAGTCCTACACTCGAAATTCCCTATCGGCGGTATCCAACACGTGACGAGGAGTTGGCATTTCCTCTTGACCGGGCTTTAGCTCCCGAAGCTTGGACCTGGAAGACTGCTTGCTCTTGAAGATCGGGTGTCGAGACGTTGACTGACTGCTGGATGTCTGTCCTTATGGTCGCGGATCATCAGAGCAAAGAAGCGCATCCACGGGATGGACGAGTGCTTGGTTCGCTGGTCGTTCGGGTCCACATCCCTTTGTGATGTCGATCCAGAGTTGTGCCGCTATGTCAATCCTACGCCCGTAGATCACGGAGTGGTTGACGTGCAACAGTTGGGTCGAGGCCTTGTCTATGCCCTTGACTTTGGCAGACATGCATCTGTTCATAATACTGAACAGAAGTCGCCCACAGTGGTGGCAACATGTTGTTGGTGACCTGAGAGATGCCGTTGGGGCCTCTGTCCAGGGTTTTGCATGACACTGATGGCGACGATCTCGCCGAATAGATCAGTGTGTCAAGGATCGGCTCAAATGGTGTTCGACGTTGTCAGCTGGAAGGTGTAGGATGCGTCGGAAAGTCATCAATGGTGACGGATAGTTCCGTCTGGTCTACGCGTTCCACCAAGAGTTCGGCCCCCGGGCATGATGGACAATCCTGGATGTTTTTCCAGAATTGTTGGAGGTAATCATTGGCACCTCAGCAGTGGCCTCGAGAGCATAGGCTAGGGGGTTTGCACCTTCAGGATTTCCAATATGACGGGTTTCCCTGAGCTGGAAAGCTGTTCAATCCATGTACTCGTTGTTTTGAGTAAGGGGGCCTGAGACCTTCCTCGGAAATCAACGCGCCGGTCAGCAGCAGTGTTGAGAGCCATTTCTGTTTAGAGAAAACACATTTAACAAGTTAAATACTCAACGAGTCACCAAGTGTTGAGAAAGAAGTGGAGAGGGAAATTACCACACCCGATTCGGGTTTTGGCAAAACCCGACTCGGGTTGTCAAAAAACCCGAATCGGGTAAAACTTTTACCCGTGTCCATCAAATTCTCAAACACTTTGTGAAAAATTTGGCATGACCTCGACTCAACGCAAAGTCGAGAAACACGAATACCCGAATCGGGTTACTCAGTTTCCCGAGTCGGGAATTGGGGATCACAAAAATATGTATTTCCTCTAGAAACCCAATTCGGGAATAGGGTATTACCCAAATTTCAGTAAAGAAGGTATAATACTTGGAAACAATTTGAATTTTCACAGAAACCCCGATTCGGGTTTTGGGTTTTCCCCGGGAATCGGTAAAGAGGGTTTTGAACACTTAGAGAATTTTGAAAAACGAGTTCAAAAAGTCCACCCTTAAGACGGATGCGGGAAACTCGGAAAACCGAATCGGGTTTATCCTTTTTTTTTTCCCGGATCGGGATTTTGTAAAAAAGAGAACAAGGGTTCCCACAATGGATTGATGCGGGAAACCCGAATACCCGAATCAGGTTATTAGGTTTTCCCGAATCGGACATATGAACACGAAGAACATTCATAATACCCGAATCGGGACTTTTGAAAAATCCCGAGTCGGGTTTCCACGACTGTTGGTTTTCCCACGTCTAAAAACCGTTTCAAAAACACTGATATTGAACGAGTAAACTAGTACATTATGATCTAAATTAGTTCAAAAACTAGTTTACAAACAACAAACGACCGATTGAACGTCCCAAAAACCCATTCCAAAGATTTTGGGTTTCGGGTTTATTCAAGAAGCTTTAGGTCTCGTTTCGGCTAAGAAAACGATATCTAAAATGTATAGATCATACCAAAGTGTTCGTAATCTTACCGTATCGTTTAGGGACTAGTCGGATCGAAGAACGAGGTCGGAACGCCGGAAAAAGTGGCCGGGGGAAGCGGGGTGGTGGCGTCGGTTTTGTTCGTCGGGGGAGAGAGAGAGATTCTTGAAAAATTTGAAAACTGAATTTTTTTAAGCAAAAATTTAGAAAAAGGACAAATGTTCTTTTTATAATTCTGAGGTCAACTTATCAGTTTAAGGATAAGTGAACCCACTTTTCACTCTCAACTTCCAACAATGACACAAACCCCCCCTGGACTACAATTTTTCACCCAAAAGGCAAAACGAGTCCCTGAACTTGAGTTTTAGAAAGTTTTCAAAACAGCCTTGAACTTAAGTACCGAAGATGGCAGATTTGGGTCCCCGAACTTGAAAGTTCAGAAACTTGTCACATCCACCCCCTGAACTTGAAGTTCATAAAAGTGCACAAGTTCAGCCCCTAGACCTCAACGTAACGACTAACCTGGATAGTTTTCTTCGGGTATTAACTGGTAACCCCGGTATCGGATTCTTGCGAGTCCTGATCTGATATAATCAGAAGTCGTTGTGATTGTCCACACCTACAAAATAAAGTCCGGGATGGTATCCATTGTGGTTTGGGGGATCCGGAGAACATTAGCACAGACAAACATATGATTATATAGACACTCCCCCTCGAAAGATGCTATACTTACAAAGTCTCCCCCTACACCATGCATCCTAACAGATCCCCAACTCCCCTAGACTTTAGGCGGGAGGTCTAACATCCCTAGCTTGCTTAGAAGGAAAAAGGCGTTTCTCATCAAAGGCCTTAGTGAACAAATCAGCAAGCTGAAGATCACTTTCCACAAAATACAGTTCAATATTACCTTTTTCGACATGATCCTGGATGAAGTGGTATGGGATGTCGATGTGCTTTGTTTTGGAGTGCTGAACTGGATTAGCGGTGATCTGAATGGCACTTTGGAGAGTCGCATAGATTGGAATCTGGTTCATGGTGTATCCGAAATCCGCTAGTTGGGTTTTCATCCATAGAACTTGTGAGCAACAACACGCGGCAGCAATGTATTCAGCTTCGGCCGTGGATAATGACACACAGTTCTGTTTTACTGACGACCAACTCACCAATTTGTTCCCGAGGAAATGGCGGGCTCCGGATGTGCTCTTCTGCCCAACTTGCAACCTGCATGATCAGAATATGTGTAGCCAATTAGCTCAAAACTAGAACCCTTTGGGTACCAAAGGCCAAAGTCTGGCGGCCCTTTCAGGTACCAAAGGGATTCTTTTCACAGCTTTAAGGTGTAAATCACGCGGGTCGCACGATAACGAGCACAGACACCCGTGGAGAATACAATGTCAGGTCTACTGGCCGTGGGGTATAGCAAAGAACCAATCATTGCCCGATATTTCTTTAGATCTACCGGTTTGCCAGACAAGTCGGCGTCCATTTTAAATGATCTGGACATTGGTGTGTAGCAGCGGAGTTTGAGCCAACCAAAATCAAAACGTTTTATAAATTGTGAACATATTTTGATTGGTTTATAAAAAATGCCTTCTGGGCATTGACGGACTTGAAGTCCCAAAAAGAATGTCAATTCACCCTTTCCTACTCATTTGAAATTGTGATTTCATATTTGTGCTCAACTCTTTGCACAACTCAGGCTTTTGAGAGCAAAGATGATGTCATCCACGTATATCTGTACGATAATTAAAATCATCACCTGATTTACGAAGGAATAAGGTGGGGTCGATTGTACCTTTCTTGTAGCCAGCTCCAAGAAAAATAGATAGTAAGAGTTTCATCCCATGCTCGTGGACTTGCTTGAGACCATAAAGTGCCTTGGCTAACGCATAGACATGATCGGGAAACCTCGGATCTACAAACCCTTCGGGTTGTTCAACATACACCTCCTCGTGAAGGACACCATTTAGGAACGCCCACTTGACGTCCATCTGGTAAACCATCATATTCTTGTGACGGCGTACGCCCAGAAAAATCGTATGGCTTCTATCCTTGCTACCGGCGCAAACGTCCATCGTAATCGATACCCTCTTGTTGGCGAAACCCCTTGGCGACCAAACGAGCCTTGTTACGAATGACAAGGTTGTTTTCATCCTTTTTGTTCCGGAAAATCCATTTTAATCCGATGATGGACTTCCCCCATGGTCGTTTTACCAGGCGCCAAACCTTGTTCCTTTCAAACTCTGCCAATTTATCTTGCATGGCCCTTACCCAGTTTGGGTCCGACAGAGCTTGATTATTTCCGATGGCTCAAATTGCTTAAGAAGCATGCGAAGAGACCTAAGTTGTCGGATTTCTTTGATGAACGAGTCTGGACATTCCGAGATGGACTCCGATGATCTGGGATGGAGGATGACTTCTTTCCCCCTTCCTTGAATGGGGAAGAGTGACGTAGGACTCTTGGTTGTTTGTTGTGTTCCCTTCTCATCTTGCACGACGAAGTTTCTTGATTGGATTCCTCCGGAAGGACCACTTGTAGCCCTTCCCAGTGGCTCCCAAAATTCAGAACAACTTCCAGTCTGGGCTCCCGAAACACTTGAGCATACGATCTTTGAGAGGTGTTCGGAGATGTAACGGAGCGGCTTCAGTGACCGGAGCACGAACAGGGGTTGAAGTCTGTGCTACAACGGGTTCTGATGAAGCTCCTGAAGGGTTGTTCGTTTGATGAATTCTGAGGTGGTTGAGACCACTGGTTCTGTAGTCGTATTCTGAGCGGAAGTAGTAGTCTCAGAGGTGCTTTCCGTCACGAAAGCATCGGACGATACAAACGTCGTGGAGGTTCCAGGTGCAGCAGGTTTCGATGATCGACCAGTTAAGATCGGCAAATCAAAAGTCTGAAGGATCTATAAAATCTGAATCAAAAGTGTTAGGTCTAAAATCTGTGCTCGGTGGTGCATTAGGCAAATCAGGCAGATAGCATCAGGATTAATAGAGCTAGCATCAGAGAGAGTTTTGGTTTCAAAAAATCTACATTGGTACTTTCCAGGATGGTTTGGGATCGTTGTTGGGAAACCGATAAGCCTTTGAGTGTGGTGAGTATCCAATGAAGATAGACTCATCAGCCCTTTGGGGTCAAACTTTCCCAAATCGTCCCGGTCATTCAGTATATAACACTTACAACCAAAATACCCGTAGATGCTTGATGTAGGCTTTCACTTCTCGATCATCTCTTAAGCGGCTTTCGTTCGCTTTACGATGAAGTGCGGTTTTGCGTTTTAGCATGTTGTTGCAACTGCTTCGGCCCAGAATGATTTAGGTACGCCTGAGTGAGCCATCATGGATCTCGCTGCCTCGACCAACGTCCGGTTCTTCCTTTCTACTACCCCCTTTTGTTGGGGAGTACGAACTGCAGAGAAGTTGTGAGAAATTCCCACATCTCAAGAAAGGAATGTAACTTCGTATTACGAAATTCTGTTCCGTTGTCGCTTCTCAACTTCTTCACCTTGAGATTCAGTTTAAACTTGAATCCGTTTGATGAAGGCAATGATTCTGTCACAGCATCAGCTTAGCCGAAGAAATTCAAGCCAAGTGAACCGAGAGAAATTCGTCTACAAGGACTACATGTACTTCTTTCTAGCTAGACTTTCAATCCTCATCGGCCCACAGGATCAATTTTGAAGCATGTCGAGTGGACTTCGACAGTTAGTTTCCAACTTTGGAGGAGGGAACTTCTCTTCATTTCCCTAACTCGCCCTGCAGAACATAGTGTGTCCTTGGAGAGGCGTGTCTCGGGAAGTCCACTGACCAAGCCTCTGGAAACCACCTTGTTCATGTCTTTGAAGTTCTGATGACATAGCCTTTGATGCCATAACCAACTGTCTTTCCTTGGTAGCTTTCGCGAGCAAATGATTTTGTTATCTGGATGTGATTGTTGATCCAGCTCTCCTAAGACCTGATGAAATGATATATCCTGAATCTTTACTTAGTGAATAGGTTTTTACTTCTGTTATAGCTTGAGGAATTAAACACTGAGTCTGTTCAGTGTTATTCCATGTTACTTGTGTGTAACTTAAAATTTTTTAGATTTCAGGATCAGGATCAGGAGACTAACGGGGCCCGTTCTGCAGTTTAGTGATCCTGTCCACTGAAGTAAAGACCTCCCCCTGAAGACATTAAGATCATACACAAAGAACCATCACGACGTCGAAGAAATAGCTGATGGGCCCGGAACAGCATGCTCGTGATCCCGAAGAACGGAACTCAGTGATAGCAGTTGTTCACTATCGTATGACATCCTGAAGATTCATCAGATACACGTGACCCTGAACTTCCTCAGTTTCAGGACTCTAGTCACTGATCAGTATTTCCCGATCCTGAAGGATTAGAACAATGTCTTAGTCTAATGCACAAAAGGATTATCCCCTTTAACTGACACAATAGTACATAAGGGCAGTTACTTTACGTTCCCTCCGTACTTATCAGACCTCAAGGGAACTGTTTACAAACATCCTCTTTTGCAAAACCATGCAAAGAGTATTTGTTTATAGTAAAATAGTACAACAGACCACTCACATTGTGACACGTCACAATAGTAGGGCTGCATGCATTTAATTGCATGGAGTATAAATAGGGCGTGAAAGATGTTCTCCATACTTCTTCTTCATCCGAAAAATACTCAAGTCCTTTCTCTCTTATTCCCTCTATCTTCTTTCTTTATTCTCTTCTCACTTAGTGCTAGTGAAAGAACTTAGATTGTTTAGTTTAGACTATTAGTCTTTTCTATTTCCGCAACAATCTGTAAATTCATTTTGTTAATACAACAAGAATTTAAAATGAAAAATTGTGTGATTATATTCAACCCCCCTTCTATAATCCCAAAAAACTATCCTTACTTGAAGGTCACCTACTTGGGACCAACAAGTGGTATCAGAGCAGATACAAGCTCTCATTTTTTTTCTTAAGAAAATTCTTGTGATCCTCTCTCTTCTTATTCTATGGCTCTTCAAGCTAAGGATAACTACTTTGATACCGGCTCTGCTGGAAAGCCTCCTCGTTTAACAAAGACAACTTCTCTCTTTGGAAACCAGGATTTGGAACTTTTCCTCTCTGGTTCTGATCCCCAGATTCCTTACTTTCTGAAAACGGACCACAAAGTGCCTACACAAACCGTCCACCCTATTCCTGCTGCTGGCGGGTCAACCTGCTCTACCAGAAACGTGAACTGGTAAACCTGTGACTGATTGGGAAGATGAGGACGACGCCTGGGCAATTTTTGACACCAAGGCTAGATCTCTCATTGCCATGTCAACTTCCTGATGACGTCTTTCATTCTGTCTGTCACCTTCGCTCTGCTAAGGAGATATGGGACACTCTTTGTGTTCAATATGAAGTACTGCCGTACTCATGGAATCAAGAAAATTTTCTTGGTTCGTCGTACGAAAGCTTTATTCATCAGAAGGATGAAACTCCTCCCACTACATCAGGAGATTTAACTGTCTTCTGATTGACCTGAAGACAATCGGTACTACCTACTCTAACTCTGAGGTGGTCACCAAGTTCATGGAAGCTCTTCCTGAACATTGGGAAGTTTACAAACCCTTTTGCTTAACTATGTCAAAGGACATAAAGACACTCACCTAAGTGAGTTGTACGTATTCTTCTGAACCGTGAACAACAGAAGAAACTGAAAAAGAATTTTCATAAAGATTCTAAAGAATCCAAAAGCACTTCTGTTTTCATTGGTTTCTGATTCAGTTCCTCCTGTTGCTACTGCTTCTTCTTTGTAACTATTACTGAAATAGAATCATCTGACTCTGAAATGTCAGGGAAAATCCTGATTTCAATGAATCCCTGGCTCTCCTAACTAAATCTTTCAAAGGTTTGCCAAAAAGGGATCTTTCCATAAAAAGAAACCTCTTTCTATTACTGACAAGCCTAAGTCAATCCTGTTGACAAGGCCACTGCTATCTGCTACAACTGTCAGGGCAAAGGACACTTTGCTAATGATTGCAGGTACAGAAAAAGTCGTTTGCTCCCTCCTCTGCTAAATCTTCTTCAAGAACCCCAAATACCAGCGCCTGAAGAAAAGTACAAGAAGATGAAATCCAACGAAAAAAGGCAAAGGTTTTAATTGCAGAAGACTGCATTTTGGGGTGATGTGTCTTCTGACACTCATCTGATGAAGAGAAACTCAAGTGGCACTCATGGCCATTATTGAGGAACCTATCTTAGCTCTCATGGCTAAATAGAAAGGGCCCTGAAGAGGTTCCTACTCCTGAAGCTCCCTCCCCTACTACTGAAGCTTCAAAACCCCTGCAAAATGAATCTACCAGTCAGGTACCTATTCCTCTTGTCCCTCTGGAAAGCTTAACTCAGCCCTTTACCTGGGAACTCTAGATCTTTACAAAGCCCTAAATGGGAAACCCCTGCTGAGAAGATGAACATCGATCTTCGAGATCAACTCAGAGAGTGTCAAGGAAAATTAAAACAACTCACCATTTGGAAGAAAACTATAAGGACCAGGGCACTGTAAATAAAACTCTTTTTCATTGAAAGAGAAACGGCCCTTGCTGCTAAAGAAAAGGCCTTAGCTCAATTAAATGCTGAGAAAGTCACCATCAAAGGGTGGAGTGACGCCTCTGAAAAAGTTGATGTAATATTAGCTTCTGGAAGAACTGGTAAAAGTGAAGAGGTCTTGGATTCACTCGTGGATACAAGAAAGAAGAAACTAAGTCTATTGTTCCATGCTCAAAATTTTGGGAAAAAAGTTTCCTCTATTCCTCTTCTAATGCTTCTGAAAACACTCCTTCTTCTTCTTCTAACACTCACCCCGAAGGTGCTCCTAAGAGCAAAAAGATACAGTTAAGGATAAATCCAAAACTGAAACACCTTCAAAGACCAAGGGTCCTAAACCCAAGAACAAAGTTCTGGGTGGTGGTCCTTCAGTCTCTGGAACTAAGTCTCTTTCTCAGAGTCCTGCTCCTAGACTGAAGATTTACCTGAAGCAAACGACTAAGGAGAAGACTCCAAAATTTCCCCCTCTGTCAAATGCTAAAGCATACTTGGTGCAGGTCCTGCTCACTTGAAGTTCAAAAACTTCATGGACCCCACAAAACGCTTTCTTTACCGCAAATGCTATCACTGTGGATTAAATGACCATATTGCGAGTAAGTGTCCTGATGCTACCAAAGCTGAAAAATCAGTTAAGGTAAAGAAAGGTTCCTAAGACTGAGAAATCAGTCAAAGGAAAAGAAGGTTGTCAAGACTATCCCTCAGTCAAGACTCCAGCCTCCTATACTGAGAAATCAGTAAAGGCTGACACTGACTCAACCAGTCCTACTGATAATCCTGGATCCATAGTTCTATGGGTACCAAAGAAAACTTAAACTCTATATTTTACAGGATAAGGGCATCTGGTACTTGGACAGTGGATGCTCTCGACATAAGACTGGTTCTAAATCTGTCCTCACTAACTACCGTGAAGAAAGAGGTCCTGCTGTGACCTTTTTGGGGGAAACGGTAGAGGCCAAACCCGAGGGTATGGCACTCTTACCAACGGAGTAACTACTTTCAAACGAGTTTCTTATGTTGAAGGCCTGATGCACAATCTTCTTAGCATCAGTCAACTATGTATTAAGAATCACAAGTTTTCTTTCTCAAAGAAAAAATGCAAAGTCAAGAACAGGAGAAAGGAAGTTATTCTCACTGGTGTTAGACATGCAATATCTACATCATCAACATGAATACTTCCACTGATAACTTTGTTTTCGTAAACACGTTTCTTCCACTGATATGAATTGCTCGGCACAAGCGTCTCTCTCATCTCAACTTCAAGACGCTGAATCAACTCTGGGATCAACAACCTGGTTATTGGTCTTCTGACTTTCGCTACACAAAGGAATCTCTTTGTTCAGCTTGTGAGAAAGGAAAACAGACCAGGGCTTGCTTCAAATCCAACAGATTTCCTCCATCAGCTCTCCTCTACAACTTCTCCACATGGACTCTTTGGACCCGTTAATGTCCAATCCATTGGTGGAAAGAAATATACTCTGGTAATGTAGATGAATCATTCGAAAAAAGGTGTTGTGGTCAGGGATACAGGCAGGAAGGGGGGATTGATTAGATAAAAATTTTGCCCCTTTTGTAGGTCGAACCCAATTGATTTTTATTTTTTTAGAATATAAATTTTTAAGGTTTATCAGAGGCCCAAAAAAAATTTTCCTTTTGAATGGAAAATTAAGAAGGGTTATGGGTAAGCCCCCGGGCCCTTTTGTAGATCCTAATTTCCCCTGACCCGTCAAAAATTAAAAAAAGGCTCTTATGGGTTAAAACATTTTCCCTTTGTTGGGGGGGAAAACCCTTCAACCTTTTTTCTTAAAGGTTTTTTTTGGGGAAAGATTGATAGTTTTATTTTAAAGAAAATTAAGTTTCCCCTTTTGCCCAGTAAATGTCGATGAATTATTTTGGTCCCCCAAACCCCAAACTTGCAAAAGTTTGAATTGTATAAATTAAATAAAAAATGTTTGAGGGGCGAAAAAAAATTTTTTTAGGATTAGATAAAGCAACGAAAAGGGAATTTTTCAATCAAAAAAAAAAAATTTATGTCATGAGAACTGAAAAAATTTGATTCAACCCTGAAACCCCCAAAGAAGATCCAATGGTTTTGCCCCTTTGACAAGGATTAAAAGGGAAAAAAGTTGATGTGATTTCAAAGGGAATGATTGGCCCCTGTTGTATCTTAAGGGGAGTCGTTGATATCATGTATTTACTGTTCTGGGGCTTTTTGGTGAAAAAGCCCATTGCCGCTGAAAACCGGATCTTCAGTCCCTGAAGGAATTAAAATGGGTTTTGGGTTTACCCCAAAGGACTCGGGGTTTCGATCTAACAGTTATTTGTTTAGTGACTTTGAGGATGAAAGATCGACGGGAAAAAAGCATACTGGTGGTGTCACCTATTAGGTGGAAAGTTGGTGAGTTGGCTAGCAAAAAGCAAAACCTTGTGCCCAATTCAATGCTGAAGCTAAATATGTTGAGAGGAATATGTTGTGTCGGCCCTGTGGTGGAAATCAATTCGGGGACTATGACATAAAAATTTCCAAAATTCCTATTATTTGTGACAACACTTCAGAATAGTTTGCAAAACAACCCTTTTCTTACACTCTAAGACAAAGAAATTGAAGTGAGATATCATTTCTTTCAGGGATTGTGATGAATTTGGGGATATTGAAATATTTTGTCCCCACTGAATTAGCTTGTGGCCCCTTTACCCAAAACTGGATGTGACGCGTTTTAAAAAGCCCTCAGTGAACTTTGGGATGTTAAAACCCGAAGAATAGAAGTTCTTTGGGCAAAAGTTGTTAAAGTCCTTTAAAAATTTTTCGGACCTCTTTTTTAAAAATCCCGAATAACTCTTCTTAGGGGGTCCTTTTTAGTATTACAAAAAATTTTTTCAAAATCCCAATACTGTGATTCTAGGAAAATATTTCTTCCTTGCTACTGAAACCCTTTTCCCTTAAAAGTGAAAAAGGGGTTTTCCCAAAAAAGTACTTATCTGTAAGTTTGATTTCCCCCAAAAAATATCTTTCACCAAAATTTGGAAACATCCCCCGAAAAGGTGGTTTTTGTTTTTTTATAAAAAAATTTATCTGGGGGGAACGTAATGGGAGTTTCCTGTTCCCCATAGTGTGTCAGGGCGTGAACGCGGTGAACTTCCTTTTTATCATTTCCCTTTGAATTTAGCCCCTTTTTTCTTATCCTTTTTCTCTTTTACCACGAGGTATAAAAACCTAAAAATTGTAATTTTTTCATTTTTGTCAATAAAATTTTTAAGCAAACAAAACAAGAAAAAGCAAGAACTTTTAATTTTTCAAGAAAAAAGAACATCCACCTCTCCAACTGCAGGTACGTTTTCTCTCTTCTCTTCCAAACCACATTCTTCTACTTCTATGCATGCTATGTCAGTAGCTAACCCCATACTGACTTCCCCAGCTGCAACCACAACTTCTGCGCTCCAGAAGCGCCCCAACCATCTTCTGCCACTCCTCCACCTCCTCCAAAACGCGCCAAGTCTAAGGCGCAGAAAAAAAGAAACAGGCGGCTGGTAAAAAATATTACATTACCCTGCCCCAGTACTTTAATAAACCATCTCCTTTATCTAAAAATTCTTCCACTGCAGATACTCCTATCTCTGCTCCTGTTACACAAGAACCTGAGGTTGTTCAACTCGAACACTCAGAGAATGTGGAGGGTAATCATTCTGATACCCTCCTAGCCTCAGGTAATACTTCTAAGCAAACTGTTACCTTTTCTTCTTCTATGAAAGCTACTGAGTCTTCTAGTACTCATTTAGCTCCTCTATTTACAGGTTCTTTAGGAGCAGGTTCTGAAGGGCATCCCCAACTTCATCAGGATGACCCCTTCAATGATTTTATTCTCACGGATGTCGAGCATCAGCTGAACACAGCTGAGCTTCGCAGGCAGTCCGCTGAACGGAACTGCAGGAGGCCCGGACAGCCCTCCAGCAGAAGGAGGCAGAGCATTCAGCACGTCTCCAGACTTTACAACAGGAGCTTGCTGCTGCAAAGCTGCTGCAGCGCTGCTGAAGCCGCCGCCGCCAGTGCCACTGCCGCCACCGTCGCCGCAACTCCGCCGCCCACGGCCGTCACCCTCTCCATTCCTTGTCTGGATAACATCCACGACAAGGTTTCACAAGTTGCCTCCTCCTCCACCAACCTTCAGGCATCTATTGATGACCTGAAGGCAACGGCTCTCCTGCGCTCTCCACAACAATCAACAACAGCACCAACTCTCTCACCACCTTCCAATCAACGGTGTTCAGAGGTTGGATGCTCGGGAAAAGCTGCCATCCGCGCCATCCAGGAGCAGGTGACAGGGCTCTCCTCTGCTGTTAACGCCTCCCCTCTGCTCCTGCGCCGCCTCCATCTTTCACCACGGCGGACAGGGATGTGTTGCAGTCCCTGATCTCATCATCATACATCACGCGCAAAGTCCTCAGTGACATGGCCTCTCTCCTCCAAAGGAGTGTATCAACAACTGCCTTAGCGCAGGCACCTGTTGAGGGGGAGAGACAGCCCCGAGACCATTCCGCCTTTTCCCCCCTCCACGAACTGGAGAACCACTGAAGCCGGGGGGAATAATGAAGACGAGGATGATGATGATGAAGATGATGATGATGATGATATAGACGACGACATCTTCGTCGAGAAGGTTCTACCTCAGCGCCCATTCCAGGGCTCGTACAACCTCAGGGGGAGAACCCTGATGCCTCTGGTATGTCTCTACTACCATCCTCCCCCTCTTCCTCTGATAACCAACCTATCTCTATCTTCTTAAAACCAAACCTACCTCTGAAACCATCCCCTTAGACACCTCACCGGAAGACTCCCCTCCTAATAACCTTCAAATGGTTATCTACCAACCTCCTAAACTATCTTCTCCTGAACCATCTCCTGAAATCACCTCTCACACTGAACCTAAAACCTAATACCCAAGCCGATCCTGAAGATGTCAACTATGGTTCTGTCACTGGTGACATTATTCGCCTAATGGAGAATAGTCCAATGAACAGACCAGGGCTGAATTATCTACTATGACCTTCAGGATCACACCCCTCAACCAAGAAACCATTACTACCCGTCCTACAACCCGTTTCAACCAAGAAGCCTCTTCATCCAGAACCCCTGAAATCCGAGCCCCCCCTGATACAATATGCCTTTCATCAGATGATGAATTCATCTCTGATGACTTCTCTACCCCTGTTTTCTTCACCCAGATCGCCTCCCTCAAACTCTCCTAGATCTGAAGGTGAAAATTACCCTGAAAATTTTCCTTTGCCATTGACAGGGATGGGCGCTTAGACGCCGTGATAGAGCGACTCGAGAGTACAAGAGTAAAATCCCTCTTGTACTCTTGTGACTCCGAGTTCGCCTATCTCTCGCAGGAGGAGTACATCGAAGCTGTACAGGCTCAACTAGAGCACAATAAAAAGCAGAAGGAAGCTTTCCTCTCTGCCCAAGCCGCTCGAAGGCTTGCATCGGATTTTGTAGATGAAGATGCAGAAATAAGTGCAGATCCTATCCTTGCACAGAAGGCTGTTCTGAAGGTCTTCAACAAAAATGCAGAGGTACAGATGGAGAAGTAAACACTGAGCTTGACTGGTGCAGAGATCGGTTTACACCTCCGAAAGCATGGTGCTGCCATCTCAGGAATCCATCTTCGCCGATCTAGAGGCAATGAAAGGTAATCCTAGCAAAATCTGGATCACAGTAAAAACGTTTGGAGTAAAGGACGCAGAGCACACTCTGGACAAGTTAGATCGTTACAACTTGTCAGAGTGGAACGAAATCAGATCCCTACTTCCCAAAGCCAACAAGAACTGTCGGGCTGAAGTAGAGAAGTCATTGAAGGACTTATTGCTCGCATCAGAAGGACAACTGAAATACCTGATGACCTGCTCCATTACTCTTCAGTCCTATCTCAGCAACCAGTTCGAAGATCTGCAGGCACCTCTACAAGAAGACCTACTCCCTGTCTTCCCAGAATGGTTGTTAAACCCCTGGACCTCTCAATGCTTGATCTTTCACTCCCCCCTGGAATCTCTCTATCTGAAGGACAAGTAATCAGAGAACTGTTCATGGCATCTGTGTTAGCGATAACTCAAAAATCCTACGCTTTCAGCGCTTCAGTGAGCTACACATAGCGCCCTATGAACATCTTTTGACAGTTCTCTTCACTGCACAACAAGATAAGAAAAATCCAGACAACAAAGAGATTATTCGCACTGTCAGAGCTATACTTGATCACAGACTTGCCTTCAGCGACACTCCTATTCCTGTTTGCGTCAAGACTGAATACATTAGCGAAGAATTGATAGTTAGATATTTTGTAATTTTTTTTCTTTCAGTACTCCTGTCATGTACTCTTGTATTTTCCTTACTCTTGTAATACTTAAATGAGATTAATGAGAATGCAATTCAGTGCATTGTACTTCATTCCATCATAGTACTGAAAAAGATCCCTCAAAACAGTAAATGGGACATGTACCTTTATGATTCTATTTCCTACTGTTTAGTTCTAGACTTAGATTTATTTCTAACTTTTCTAGATTAAGACAATTACTCTATTGTCTTATCATTATCATTTAGGGGGAGATTGTTGATCCAGCTCTCCTAAGACCTGATGAAATGATAATGATCCTGAATCTTTACTTAGTGAATAGGTTTTTACTTCTGTTATAGCTTGAGGAATTATCACTGAGTCTGTTCAGTGTTATTCCATGTTACTTGTGCTGTAACTTAACTTTATAGATTTCAGGATCAGGATCAGGAGACTAACGAGCCTGTTCTGCAGTTTACTGATCCTGTCCACTGAAGTAAAGACTCCTCCTGAAGACATTAAGATCATACACAAAGAACCATCAGCGACGTCGAAGAAATAGCTGATGACAGGGAAAAGCATGCTCGTGATCTGAAGACGGAACTCAGTGATGCAGTCTGTTCACTATCGTATGACATCCTGAAGATTCATCAGGATACACGTGACCCTGAACTTCCTCAGTTTCAGGACTCTAGTCACTGATCAGTATCCTGATCCTGAAGGATTAGAACAATGTCTTAGTCTAATGCACAAAAGGATTATCCGCTTTACTGACACAATAGTACATAAGGGCAGTTACTTTACTGTTCCCTCCGTACTTATCAGACCTCAAGGCAACTGTTTACAAACATCCTCTTTTGCACACCATGCAAGAGTATTTGTTTATAGTAAATAGTACAACAGACCACTCACATTGTGACACGTCACAATAGTAGGTCTGCATGCATTTAATGCATGGAGTATAAATAGGACGTGAAGAGATGTTCTCCATACTTCTTTCTTCATCGAAAAATACTCAAGTCCTTTCTCTCTTATTCCCTCTATCTTCTTTCTTTATTCTCTTCTCACTTAGTGCATAGTGAAAGAACTTAGATTGTTTGTTTAGACTATTAGTCTTTTCTATTTCCGCAACAATCTGTAAATTCATTTTGTTAATACAACAAGAATTTTAAAAATGAAAAATTGTGTGATTATATTTAACCCCCCCCCTTTTATAATCCCCAAACACTATCCTTACTTGAAGGTCACCTACTTGGGACCAACAGTGATAGATCTTCAAACTGAGGATGTGTTTGGGGAATGCACTTAAAGACGGTCGTGTACAGA
Organism: Centaurea solstitialis; assembly: GCA_030169165.1. Lineage (NCBI taxonomy): Eukaryota > Viridiplantae > Streptophyta > Magnoliopsida > Asterales > Asteraceae > Centaurea > Centaurea solstitialis. The sequence goes on along the minus strand of JARYMX010000281.1, from coordinate 4,908 downwards.
TTCCCAGTTCTTCGTGCAGTTAGAATGGGAGTTTCATCTTCAGTGTTCACAGTAGCTCCATACATGAATTGTTTGCACCAGAAGCCATTATCACAAAATGGCTGGAGCTGAACATGTTGTATGCCAAACCCTCACAAACCTCACCTGCTTGATAACATACTTCCATCTGTGATGCTTCCATACCCTTCTATCCTTTTAGGTCTTGAATCAGCCATCTTGACGTATCCCTCAAACTTTTCGACAAAGTCAAAAAGGAAGGATGATGACCAGTCATGTGTCGATGGGCTCCTGAATCTATGTACCACACATGACTGACCTGCAAAAAAGGATTTAAGCTTGTTTAGGGACCCATTGCCCAATGGGTTCCTTAGGGTTAGATGAAGCAGGGTAAAACACTCAGTGCAGTCTCCTTTTCGGATTTCTCCTTAGGGATAGGGGACTGTATGAGGAGGAGGTTTTAGAGTTTCTCTTCGCCTCCTTGTCTCTTATGAGACTTGGCATTCAAATTATGTAGCATTTAAAGAACTAGCCACACCAAAGCGCAAGAGATTATCAAACATAGTACAAAATGTCATTTCTAAAAGTAGCAAAAACAGAGTTCAAATTCCCATTACGGGTTACAGACAAGTTTGAATCAAATCCTACACTAGGTGGGGCATGGCCCAGATCCGCACGAACAGGACCACGCCTCTTAGGGAAAGCAGAAGAAAAAGGGTTGTTCCTTCCTTGATCCTTTCTTGGTGGCTTCACATTCTGTCCACCATCTTCTTTCCTTGCAACTGCATTAGAAACAATGTGTGAGTTAGAGGACGGTTTGTGTGAAATGGATTTACCACCTTTTCAGATGACGGTTTTTGAAAATTAGGTTTTGTGGAATTGAAAGGTTGTTTTTGATTAGGTTTGGCCCGAGAGTTCTTACCCACTTCAAAGGTGCTCGAATTGAGCTCAAGACTTTTGATGGGTTTGGCTGGAACACAAGCATCAGCAGATTTGGAATTCTTGTTCTGGAGTCCCTTGGGTGCGTGAGGCTTAACTGACTTCCCTCTGTCAGTACCAACACATTTTTCACCCTCAGGTTTGTTTATCTCAGAACCGGATGCAAGTGTAATAGTAGACTCATCGGGTTTGGAAGGAAAAACGCTTACCTTTTTCTTGGGAACGAGGCGGAAGGATCATCTCCCTCATCTAAAAAGATCTTAACACCATATCAACATTGGGATCTAAGACAGGTTTGGGCTTAGGATTGGCCAAACTATGGTTAAGCACGGGAAAAGTCGTATCATCATCTGAATCCAAAGAGTAAAAGTTTTCAAAATTCATGACTTTCTTTTTCAAAAGGGAATTAGACACGAGTTGGTTGTTTAAAGATTGGCGATACTTTATCCTCTCATCATGAAAGAGTTCTTTTGTTATTTCAAAGCGAATGTCTGTGAGGATGTATCGAGTTTGAAGATTTGCAACCTTAGTTTTGAAATTAGTTAAAAGTGGAGGTTGCAGTTTCACATTCAGAAGAGAGCCTAATTTCTCTCGGCGTTAGCCTCAAGAGGTTCAAGTGTGAGAACCAATGTGTCTTTTTCCGAGACAATCGCTCTTAGATTCAGAATTTGATGTTGACATGCATCTAAGTCCATGGCTTTCAATCTAAGTTCAAATATCTCCTTTTCCAGCTTGACTAGGTCGAGACTCTTAGTTGCGGAAACATCTTTGGGGGGATAACTAAGACATCCCCAGATAATTCCATCTCCCTAGTGTCATAGCTTGAGTTCAGGTTGGAATAGTCTATGGGAGGCATTGCTACCTTAGGAGTTCTGGCTTTGATGCTTTCCCAATCTGAGTTGGTATTCCTGGGACCCTTTGGCTGGAGTAAAGATTGGTCCTATGGGAGTGGGACTGGTGGGAGGACTACCTGAGGTGTTATCGGACAGACTGGTGGTCCTAGTTATGACTTCTCCGTTAATTACTTCACTAAAGGTCCAGACTGTCTAACAAATTCCTCAGTGGTGAGTCCTCCTACAAAAGCAGGTTTAGGCTTTGATGCTGACATGTTCTCATAGGTATACAGATGGGACGGTGCTTTATCTAGGATGTTCTTGTCTGAGTGTCCTAGTCCAGGTTTAGCATGATAGAAAGGATTATTATTGGCATGAGCAGTGAGAATATGCAGAGTCTGTTCAGATTGACCTCTCTTGAGATTGTTGTCTTCAAGCTCTTTGATTTTCGAAAACAGTTTAGTTCTTTCTTCCGAAAGCAATTTAAATTTGAGCTCGAGTTCTCCATGACAACTTTTCAGTGTCATGAGAAGTGTTAAGGGACAACAGTTTGTTCACAGATTGGTTTCTCTAATGCTAGACTCGAGAGTTTCACGATTATAACTAATCAACAAGTCCTCGTAAGAGCTCTTATACACAGCACTGTCGGTTCTAAATTTCGTGACGAGGAATTCTCTCCGTTTGGAGATCTTTCTCAAGTGCACAAATTTTAGATTCCAACATGGTTGTGCAGTCAGATATATGGGGAGTAGAGGATACCTCGAAGGCGTCGTTGTTGTACTGCAGGCCGGCTTCAGCATCAAAGTCGACCACTTCGGTGTTGCTACTGTCAGGCGCCTCGAAGTCAGCCATCAAGCACGGTCCACCGACCATATGATCCTCCTCATCTGAGCTCTCCTCCTCACAAACCCAGTTCTCTTCATCCACCAGCAAGGCCACGCCCTTCTCTTTCTTTTCATTAGAGCAGCCTTCTTCTCGAAATAAGCGGCATCCTTGTATACCGCTTTGCAGTATTTTGCATAATGGCCAGGCGTCCCGCACTTGAAGCAGGTAGGCCGTGGCCATTTGTCTTCCTTTGATGATGACATGGGTTGAGGATTCTGGACTTGAGTACTGCTTGTTCCCAACTGCTGTTCGCTGATCTGAACACCTTTGCCATGCGGAGGTTGTTTGGGGTGACTTCCGCCATTGAAGTTTCCACCATGATAGTTCTGATCTCCTCCACCATTCCTTCCTTGATCATAGCTTCTGAATGATGATTGAACCTACCATCGTCATATCCGCACCGGTCTTCCCTTCATAGCCTTGCCCAGAGAAGTTTTGCCCCTATCCACTGCCTTGAAATTTTTGTAAGAAGAACCATGCTGATTGTAACCAGATCCTTGAAAGTTCCCTTGATAGTTGTGTCCATTTACCGAGCTTCCTTGGTAATCCAAGAACGTGTTGTCATGCCTGAAGTTGTTCCCGAATCTTCCACGACCACCTCTTCCGCGATTAGAGGACTGATACATCCCTGCTTGTGAGTAATGACCTCTCCCTTGATCAAATGACTGATGTCGCCTCTTCCGGACCAAAACGGTTCCCACCATGAGAGCTTGAACGGTTGAATCCCGATTGGCAGTCAGTCTCTGCATCTTGTGTGTGATCAATGCAAGGGATTCATTCATGTTATGCAGTTCCTCATCGGTGACAGTGATGATCGTCGGATCATTAGAATTGTCGCTGTGCTGGTAGTTTGTCTTGGCTCAATCATAGTGGTAGTCTTGTAGTATTCTTCCGGGTAAGGATTCACCGACAAATTTGATCCTCCTGGTGCACGGCAGCTAGTGCAAGAGGGTCAATTGACTTCCTAGGTTTGTTACTGTGATGAATTCTTCATGTTGGACCATCATACTGAATAGGTCATGAAGTCCCATTTGTCCAAGATTCCTACTCAGTTGAATGTTAATGGCCAAGTTTCGCCATTCTGGATTTAAGTTCTTCAAGAACTTCACGTTCACCTCGTAGCGAGACTTCTCAACCTTCAGTCGACGAAGATCATTGACTAGGGAGTTCAAGCTTTGGGTTTATGAGTCGTGCAACAGCTCGTCTTCTTTTGCATGAAATCCTTCGTAGGCATTCATGGCAGATTCCTTTTGGAATTTTGAGGCGGTGTCTCCTCCCTGCATTTGCTATTCTATTTCAATCCAGATATCCCGTTTCATTGTCGAAACTGTCGACACGGGAATACATGTCGTTAGGAAGAGACATGATAAGAAGAGAAATTGCACGTTTGTCGATTTCATGACGTTCGCGTTGTTCTTGGTTGTACAGGTGATTAAGGCTCTCCACCGTGTATGAGGGCATGAGTGGACAGGTGTCGGTTTCAGACACTTCGGCAATGGTGACAGTAGGTCTTACGGGACCTTCTCTGATAGATTTCATCAGATTTCGATCAAGCTGATCTAGGAAATGGATCATTCTTAGTTTCCATTGGGCATACTCTCCCATAACGAGCACTGGGGGACGAGACTCAGACCCCATGCTAACGATTTCTCTCGACATCATATCCTCAAAGAAAAAGATCCCCTTCGAGTGGATAACTTGGTTTTGGAAAAGTTTTCAAAAAAGACTGTTCGGGCGAGCACTCGTGACACGAATAGCCTTGGGAATTTAAAAGTTTAGGAAAAATGGCTAAGTGTCGGATTTTTAAACGAAAAAATTTAAAATTTCCGGTCAAAGAGTGCGAGACCCGATTCGGGATCGTGAGATTCCCGATTCGGATCTGGCCGAGAAACCCGGTTCGGGTATTGGTAAAACCCGACTCGGGTGAACAGTACAAGTCCCGATTCGGGTAAGTGGAAAACCCGAATTGGACCAAACTTTGAGCAAAACCCGGTTCGGGAAACCGTTGCCCGATTTGGGAAACCGAAGTTTTCCTGATTTGGGAAACGTGTGTGCCCGGTTTGGGTAAGGTACACTTGCCCGGTTCGGGTTTTCGAGCTGAAAAATCAGTTCAAAATACCCGATTCGGGAAAGCTGACAGAAGCTCCGAAAAAACGCTCAAAATCATCAAAAACCACTTCTTAAATCAGTGAAAAGTGTCCCAATTGGTGCAAAACAAGTGTAAAACCTTTTGGTATCACTTATCATTAAAACA
>JARYMX010000280.1:0-37973 GCA_030169165.1 Centaurea solstitialis | reverse complement strand
GATTGTTTCAAAATTAACCACTTTTAGCATTTTTAAAAAAGTTACCCCATAAATTTTTGCAAAATCTTTGCGAGAAATCAAAAATTTTTCCGTAGCTACTTTTTTGAGGTGGGAACCCCACGGGGTTGTAACGCTATTATGAATTTTTGAGGGTTTTTAACTCTAAGTAAAGAGTGAATCCCCCAAGTGATGTGACCAAACATTCTTAGATACCCCCTTTAAAGAGTTTTTTGGGGTATTGGAATTTAAACCAGTTTCAAGTATGCTCCACGGACCTATGTCATGAGCATTGACCTGATGATAGGTTGTCCTTAACCTGAGATATTTGGTCTGGAAATTTGGAAGGGAATTTTTTCCCCTTTTTTTCCCCCTCCTTAGCATGTTTTTTAAGGGCCCCTTGGCCCCCCGTAAGTGGGTAGCCATAAGAGGCGTGCCCCAGATGCAGCGAAAAGCCAGGTACCCCAATGCAAATAGTCAAAATGGGATTTGCACCCCCTTTTTAATAGGAGAGATTTTTCCGAGCCCCTTGACAGTTGAGATTGGTAAAAAGGGCGGGGCCACCCCTCGGATAGAAAAAACATTGTTATTTGGTAATTTTCCAAAAACTCCCAAGGGCCGTCAAACCCCCAGATTTTCCAGGAAATATTGAGTTTAAGATTAAAATTCCTTTTCCTTTTTCCCCAATGTCTAAAACCCCCAATTTTATTAAGGAAATTTTATCCCGGGTAAAAGGGAATGAACATGTGTACAATTCAAGCGTGAATTGTGTCCCTGGATATAAGAAACCCTTAAAACCCTTTGGTTTTAACCTAAGTGTTTTGGGGCTAGGGGACCTCCTTTTAGGCTAAGGGTAATAGGTCTAGATACTTGTCTACACAAGGGTGGGTTTTTTTCTGAAAGGATTATTTTTCCAAGAAAAGAAAACAAGGTTTCCCCGGTGTCCATTGGTTAAAAAATTAAAAACCCCCTTTTTTTGGGTTTCAAAACTGGGCAAACACCCCCCCGAATAGAGATCATTTTGGGTTTAAAACTAAATTTTTTTGTGGGAAAAAAATTTAATTTTAAATTTTTTTTAAATTTATTAAAGAGAAGAGGAAAATTTTAAAATTTTAATAAATATTTATTTATTTTTAATATAAATATTAGTTTAATTTTTAACAAAATTTAAAATTTAATATTTTAAAATTAATTTAACTAAAGGTTTATTTTTAAAATTTAAACAGTTTTTTTAATTTAAAAAGAGTTTTAGTTTGTTAAATGTCTTACGGGTTTTTTAATTAAATGGGCTTTTTCTTAAATTTGGGATACTGCCAAAATTTAATGTTTATAAATATGGGCAAAACCTAATAGGGGTTTTTTTTTTCATTCCAATTCATTGGTCTTTTTCCCTTTATAAAAAAGGGAAACCCAGGAAAAAAAATCCTTTAAAAACCTATTCTTTTCCTCTTTTTTTCTTTTCTTTCTCTCTTCTCTTTTTCCCCCAAATTGGGGGAAAAAAAACACCAACAAAAATCCAAAACCAAAAAGCTAAAGGTTTTTAAGTGTTGAGTAATCCTGGGGGTTTTAACCAGCAAGTCTGGGTGGGGTGCAGTAGCGGGTTTTATCCCCCTAAAACCAAAACTTTTTCCCAAAGGGATTAAGGGTTTTTTGGTTTTTGCCCCCAAAAGGTAAAACGATAAACCCTTTTAATTTTTATCAGAAAAAGGGTTTTTTGGATGGATATAAAATTTGGGGATTGAAATTTTTTTTTTCCCAAACTGTGTTAAATTGCTATAATCGTTTTTACCCCCAAATCAAACCCCAAACAGTTAGCCCCAAAATTTTGTCAATGTAAAAGTATGAAAAAATTCTAGGTATGGTTCCCCCCTTTAAAACAAAAGGGGAAAACCCATTTTTTTTGGCCAAAAGGGGCCGCCCAAAAAGGGGTTCCCAAGGGTTTCATAAAAGGGTCCCAGATCCCCCCAAAGCCTCTGGGTCATTTTAAAACAGAGAAACTCGCGGAATGAAACCTTCGGGCAGGTTTTTTCCCATTTTTCAAAACTTTTTTTACAAAAGGATATTTTTTTTGGGGCACATGTTTTTGCAGTGGATTTTGGGTTAAACTCCAAACTTTTTTTTTCCAAGGGCTCCCCAAAATTGGTCCAAATGTAAAGGTGTTTTTTAAAGGGGGGTTTTTAACCCGGACTATTTATAAATAGAAAAGCTTTCCTTTGAAATTGGTACTGCTTCCGATTTTGAAATTTGTCAAATTTGATTAAATAAAATTTTAAAAAACCTTCAAACCCAATTTTTCATTTTCTTCATCTACTCAAAGTTTTTTTTTTATTGGGGTGTTTTTCTTAAAATTTTCGAGTTTCTGTTATCTCCCCTTTTACATTCTGCTTTTCGCCCAAAACTATCCAAAATTAGTGTTTTTAAGGAAAATTTTATTTCAATAAAAACCCTTGTGTGTTTTTAAACAATTTAAATAAGGGTTTTTTGGAAAATTTTTGGAAAGGTTTTACAATTAAAAAATTAAAAACTTCCCCACCTTTTGAAACATTTCAATACCCTTCTGCAAAGGGAAAACCTTTCCCCTCTAAGAAAGAAAAATGGAAAAGGGTTTAATCATAAAAAAAAGAAATAATTTACAAAAATAAAAAAATCAAAAACAAAAGTGATTTAAATTTTCTTTTGGGTATACCCCTTCCAATCTTTTTAAAAACCCAAAAAATTTAACCTTTTTCCCATTTAAGGAAAACTTTTAAAATGAAAAAGATCAAAAAATAATTGAAACTCCGGGGTAACAAAGTACAAATTTTGACAATTTTCCTTCTTCAAAATGATGTTTTAAGGAAAAAAGTTTGGTTTTTCTTATTTCCAAAAGTGCTTTGTTTTAAAAAGTGGGGTTTACATAGGGTTTGCAGAAAACATAGCACAAATGCAGGTAGAAAACATAATGTCAGGCCTCGGGCAAAAAAATATAAAGAGACCATCATAACCTCTATAAGTTTCACTCTACTTTGGGACCACTAAAATCTTTGTGTAACTTCAGGTCAGTAGCCTTGGGTTTCTCAGGAAGGGCATCATTGACTTAAAACTTCTTCAAAAACTTGGAATATTTGGATTGATGATAAAGCCCCCTTCAAAGGACTCTTGATTTGTAACCCAAAAAGAAGTGAGCTCTCCCATAAATTCCCCCTTTCAAAACTCACTTTTGCAACAAAAGACTCAAATTCTTTGCACATGGAAACATTATTGAGCCAAATTAATATAAACAACAAAATTTTGACAAGCCAAGATATCATCTTTTCTATTTCTTTTAAAACAAAGTGACATCTTTGTTTTAAACCCCATAAAAACCATTTAAATTTAAAAAGTAGAAAAACGTTCATACCATGCTCTAGGAGCCTGTTTGGGGCCCAAATACAACCCTTTTGTCTAGGAAAATAGACATGGTTGGGAAAAACTTTCACTTTCAAAAACCGGGGGTTGCTTGACATAACTTCCTCCTTTGAGTTTTCCAAAGAATGTAATTTCACATCCTTTGATAATTTAAACCTTCTTGGCTGTAAATGCTAGGAAGATTCAAATTGTTTTTAGTCTAGCCACAGGGAAAAGGTTTTTTTCATATTTCTATACCTTCCTCCTAGCATCCCCCTTGAGCCACCAGCCTTGGGGCCCGTTTTAACCACTACCCCCTTTTTCATCTTTCTTGTTTCGAATACCCATTTGGGTCCCAAATAGAAATCTTACCACTAGGGAGAAAATAAGTGCCCCCTCATAAATTTCTTTCAAACAGAGAACTCATCTTGCATGGCTTTTTTTAAACCCAAATGGGTCTGCAGAGCCCTTCCCCCCTTGGGGTTCAATTTACTTAAGAAACATAAAAAGGCAGTAGTTACAGTAGCTCTTGTCTTGACAACATCATATGGTTCTCCAATGATTTGAGTTTGGGGGATGATCTTTGGTCCTTTTATGGCATGGGGCAATTAATTTGTAGTTAATCTCTTGAAGTATATGAGATTGTGATGAAGGATCAGAGGCATGGGGTGGAATAGGTTCATAACGAGTGTCTTCACCTGGAGGGGGAATGGGTTCTGTGGTGATTGGAGCTTGTGTTGAGGAAAGAACTGAGGTACTATTAGATGTATCAGCTTCTGGTGGAGGTGATACTGTTGGAGGGGTATTAGAGGATTTTAGTCTGGAAATAGTTGTTGAGAAAGGACTTGCCTCTGGGCTGGATGTTGTTCACAGAGTTTTGGTAGGATTTGCAGAGGTTCTGTCAGGATCATCTTCATCTTTAAACCATTCGTTGAAAAGTTTCTCAAGATCTTGAGTGATGGTTGCATTTGGTGACTTCTTCAGCTTGGGTTTTCACTTTTCAGTGAATTTATCCAGAATAACCTAAAAATTGTCATCAGATTTGACATTAGTGCTCACTACAACAATTGGAGTTCTAGGAATGTATACTTTGTAGGCTACAGAGTCCCATGCATATCCAATTAATATAGCATCATTTCCCTTTGGGATCAAATTTCCCTATGGGTTCTCTATCATTGAGCACATAACATTTACAACCAAATACATGAAAGAATTTGATGTTAGGTCTTTTATTGTGAAGAAGGTGATAAGGAGTCTTCTCAAATCTTTTAACCACAAAGGATCTGTTTAGAGTGTAGCATGCAACAGAGACAGCTCTGCCCAAAATGTAAGAGGTAGCCCAGAGGCATTCAATATGGTTCTGGCAAGCCTCAACAAGTGTTCTGTTCTTCCTTACTACAACTCCATTATGTTGAGGTGTCCTTAAGGCTGAGAAGTTGTGAGTGATTCCAACAGACGCTAAGTAATCTTCAATCACAAAGTTCTTGAATTATGTGCCATTATCACTTCTAAGCACCCTAACCTGAAATCCATGAAGAACTTGCAATCTTTTCAACAGATGATTAGTATCAAAGGAACTTGAGATTTCTTTCTAAACAAACCCCTTTCCCAAGTAAAACGTGTGAATTCATCAATGAGTACAAAAATGTACTTCTTTTTCCCCCAAGACTTTGCACAAGATGGGGCCACAGAGGTTCCACATGTAACATTTTGCAAAGGCTTATCATAGGAAGGATCAGACTTGGTTTTTATGGGAAAACCTTCTAAGTTTAAAACCCATTTCACCAAGCTGAACAAAGATGGTCTTTCTCAAATTTTATGTTGGGCATCCTTTAACTAATTTGAGTCTTACCAGTTTGTCAAGAGTATGAAAATTTACATGACAGAACCTGGTATGCCAGAGCCAACCTTCTTCATTCTTCACAGATGAGACAAGATAAACTTCATTCTTGGTTTCTAATGATCAAAGCAGATAAGATAAAAAGTCTCCTCTTCTTTGGATTTCATCACCTCTATCAAAGTATCTGCCGTATACAAATGCAAAACTTGATTTTGAACATCAATCCAATCCAGTTATCACAAAGTTGACTCACACTTATTAGATTGTGCTTGAGTCCACCTACATAAGATACCTGATTTATCCTAACTTATCCTTTCACAATCATTCCATAAACCTTTGATTTTACCCTTTTGGTTCTTACCAAATGCTACAGAACCTCCTTCTTGTTGCAAATATGACACAAACCTAATTGGGCCAGTCATGTATCTCAACATCCGAGTCAACTACCCATGTAACAATTTGCTTTTTCTGCAATCAAAACAAGTGTTTTAATACCCATTCCATTTTGGGGTTTAACATTACTTGTTTTGAGGTATGCCATAGCACCTTTGATTTGGGCTTACTTATCTTAGGTTTTGAATTGCCAAAAGTTCCATTTTTCACCCCCGAACCATTAGTTTTGGAATGTGTGCTAACAGGATGAATTGGAAGATGCTATGCAAAGCATGCATATGTTGAAACGTTACAAAGGTAACATTAAAAAGATTTTTTTAAAATCTTCTTTAAACTTATCAAAAAAGGGGTAAAAAATGATTGTTTTTTAAGCCCTTTTTATAGGGGGCTTCTCATTACAAGATTTCTTTACTAACGGGCTCTTTATTGAAAAAAAATTTATGCTTCTTTTTTTGATCCCTTCTATAGGATCTGCACCTTCTTTGATTTTCCCGCATTTACAAGAAAAGCAAATTTAGTTTGTGGCCATTTCTCCTTCTGTTGCCATATATTTAGGCCCCTGTTAGAAAAAGAAAACATGAGATGAGTTTTCCTTTCCTTTTTTTTTTCTCTTCTTTCTAGATCCAAAGAGGTCAAACATTTATGCACATATCCATAAAACTACACAGATTTTTACCCCTGTCCTTTTGTTTTTAAGGCAATAGGGGTATTGGGAATATTTACCATTTCTTTCCACAGGCTTATGGCCTTTCCCAGCCCTCTAAAACTTGTGTGGGACCTTTCAAAGTCTAGAAGAATTCATCTCAAGGTTTTATTTTTGAAGGTCATTGCAAGTTTAAAAAGTAGACCTACAACAAGACACTAAGAACAGATTTAATTCAAGTTAGAAACACTCCTCCTCAATCTGATGAGAGGGGGTCTTACAAATGATAAACAGAAAGATCTTGACTTAAGTTATTGGTTTTGTGAAAGGATTTTCTTTACAGAAGATTAGAATCAAACCTCTTTAAATTTAGATTAATATTGGTTGCTTCGTGATGTCCTTGGTAAAAACTCGATGCTTCCGAGGTTTATTTTCTTTCAGGGGTCGACACACATACAAAAGCATACCTTTTTGGGGTCTCTGTTGTCCAAACTTTAAATATTCCCATTTGACCACTCTTTAATTTTTTTTGAATGGAATCCTTTCTCTTCAGAAGGGGAAAAGAATCAAGTATCCTCAAAAACTACATTGTAAAGATCAAGGGGTTCTAAGTTTGAGGGAACCAAAGCCCCTTCTTTTAAAAAAGGATTTTTTACAGAAACATTCTTTTAATTTCTTTGAGGATCTAAAGGTATTCTGCAAAGTTTTTTTTGTTTTGAAACTTGGTTTTTTCAACTCTAAGAAACCAAAACCTCTTTTCTCAATTAACCTGACTTTTTTAAAACATTTTGGCATCTTGAAACTTCCTTATTTGATCTCTCGCCCAAAAATACTTGATGCAAACCCCTTTCTTTTTTTAAAAAACTCTTTAAAAAAAACAAAAATTACTCTTCTCATGCTCAGCTTTTTTCCCTTCATTAACCTTGTTTTGCAAATCATTTTTTAACCTTGGCAAACCTTTCTTTTTAAAGAACTTTCAAACTCACAAAATTACTTTGAGCTTCTTGTACATTTTTTAAAATTTTATCCTTTTCTTCTGTGAGAAGATTTATTTTTTTCTCATAGAAAGGAAAGTTTCCTTTAAGCTTTTTTATGTTTAGTGACAAAATCAAGATTTTCAAAAGATCTATGTATAAAACCATTGATTCAGAAAGTGGAATGGATCCTCAAAAACATTCGCATCAAAGAGTCAACTCAATCTTGGCCATTCCACAAAAGATCTCATCTTCTGTGCTAACTCCTTCCAAGCTGAAAACCTTTTGTACTCCCCTTCAGTGCCCACTTCTGCTGGTATAGTCGACTTTTTTTTTATAAAGGGGCTCCCCTATCCCTTCTATGGTACCCTTGGCCTTTAGACCAACACTCGGGCGGAAAAGTGGTCTGGGTTTTCCACATTTAAAGCATTCTTCTTTGAATTTCATCCTTCCTTGCTCTTTAACCCCCTATGGGGGCTTCTTCATCCTCTTTTCTCTCACTCCATCCTCTTGCCCTTCCTGTAGCTTTTTCTATTATCTTTTCTCTCTCCACCCTCTTGTACTCTCTATAATTAAAGCTAGAGTCTTAATGATCTCCCTTTATGTACTTCACTTTTAACTTTCATCACCTCTCAATCAGAACTTTTCTTTTCTCTCTTTCCTTCCTTCTTGGGGTCTCCGTTTTTTCTCAGAACTATCCCCAGCAAAAATGCCAAGAGGGCCACCATAACTTCTCTTCATCTGAAAACCTGAGGCTCTTTCTTTTTAAACATCCAAAAGGTCTGCCAAATTTCCGGCCCAGATCGAGAGTGGCCTTTATAACATTTTTTAGAGCATCCATTCACTTCCAAGACTTTTAAAAAAGAAAGTTGTTTTCTTCTGGGGTTTTGAGAACCCATACCTCTTACATTGCTGATAAATGTAACAATATTATCAGACAGAGACTCCCTTCCTTACCTTGAAGCTGTATTTTCAACAAAAGATGGCCTGTTGTTCTTGGGGGTTTTTCCCCTTTCCCCCCTTAAACTGTATCTCCAATTTTGCCCAAGTCCATTGATAAATGGCAGGATCAATTTTTTTTAAAGATTTTAAAGAGGAATGATCATTATCAGCAGTCTTTTGCATCTTTTCCCCCAAATTTTTCAACCATGACTTTGTCCTCATCACTCAATTTACCTATGGGCTTTTGGTTCATAAGTTTTTCTAGTATCTCAGGATTAGAACCGGTAGCAGGAACTCGGGGGGATAAGACCCTTTTGGGGGACATAAGGAGGATTCTAAAGAAATTCACAAATCCGGGTTTAATTCCTTCAAAAAAGTTGATCACCCTTTAAACTTTTTTTTTGGGGATTTTCCCCTTCCCCGAAGGGAAAAGTAGGGGGTTTTTGGGTTTGGGTGATCCAATACCCCTTTGAAGGAGGAAATTAACGTTGTCCGCCACCAAAATTTTCAGAAAAAATAAAGGGGAATACAAGGTTTTTCAAAGAAACCCGGGCCAAAAAAAAAAAAACTGATGAAAATGTTCAAAAAATCACAAATAAATTTCCCAAAAAAAAAATTAATTGAATTAAATTCAATTCCTTTTTGATACCTTTTAAAGGGATCAATAATTTTTAAAAATGGTACTGTTTAATTAAACTAAAACAAAACTCCATTGACAGTTTAATGTAGCGGAATGTAAAATAGAAAAAGGGTAGAGTTTGAAAATTTTAGAACACACAAAACAACCAAGAACACGTAGAAAAAATAAGAAGAAATAGTAAGGGAAATTTCTTCAAATTGTTTTCAATTTTTTTCCCAAAATTGAAAGTGGACGTTTTACAATACCGGGGAAACGTTTAAAAAAAACAAAGATTACTACCTATTTATACTAACCCTTTAACCGCCTAAGGGAACCTTTTTACATGGACCAATCGTAGCCCGGGAAAAAAAGAGGGTTTTAACCAACTGCCCCTGCTAGACATTTTTACAAGGCATAACCCTTGGGAAAGGAAGAAAGTGTTCAAAACCCCAAGGTTTAAAAACGTAGAGTCTCTTTGAGTTGAGTTGTCCCAAAGGCTTGCAAAACCTTTTCCGTATGAATTTTTATCTTCTGTTACACCCCCCTTCGGTTGAACCCCTTTTGTGAAGACTAAACTTAAATATTTTTTTCCCTACTTCTTTAAAAGTAAAAGAAATTGGGGCTACCACTTTTGTTCAAAGTTCAACAAAACTACCGCTACATGTGAAGAACCGGGTACATTAAAAATAATCGCCCCGGTTGGGAACAACGGGTATTTTTTTAAGTTGTAAACTTTCCCCCCTTTCATTTTTGATCCAGTCCCAAAAACCTTGGGGAAATCCCAAAGATCCTTGTTTTTAAAAACTAAAAAAATACTTAGGGGAAAAAAAATACTTTTGAAACTCAAACGGTCTTTTTGCTGAACTTTTCATCCTTTTTTTAAATAAACCCCTCCCCATACGCATCAAAAAATTGCCTGTCTCCCCGTTTCCCCCTCAGTGACGAATAGCTTATACATGCTAAGTATTCCTATGGAGGGCAAATATTTAAGTCACATGAAAAAAATCAGCAACCCTCTATTGATGCAAAAATGAATAAGGCAACATGCTTATGAAAATTTAATTTTATGCAGTGACAGCTACTACACCCTTAAAATGACGTTCCAAAGAAAAAAAATTTACAATGCCCTTTCCCGATCCCCTTCCCCAAAGGGTCACCCACTCTAAAGGCCTGATCAGTGACTTTTTTCTTTTTAAGAATACAAAATTTTTTTTCTTTTTCCTATATGGGGACAAAAAAGATTTGATTTTTCCTTTCTGACAATAGTACAAAAAAAGGGGGGGGCTCTTTTTTGTTCCCCCCCCGAAAAAATCACCCAAAGGCCTGTTTACCATAAAGGGCCCTGACCCAAACCCCGCATGACATTATTTTAAAGGTACAAAAGTAAAAACCAAACCCAACCCCTTTTTTTTACACGTGAAAAATTGGGGATGGCATGCATTTAAAAGAAAGGGGTAAAATTTTGAACTAGTGTTTTCTTCAAACTCACCTTTGGGCCATCTTCTAAACCCCTAAACCTTTTTTCCCTTAAATTTCTTCTAAGTTTTTTCTTACTAATTCTCCAAATTTCTTTTTGCAAAAGCAAAGGCTAAGTTTTTAAAACCTTTTTAGGATTTTTTGAGATCTTTTAAAAAAGTCCCTTTATCTTTAAACTTCAAACAATCCCAAAAATATAATCTATACAAAGACTCCATAGGAGTCATAGATTAAATATATAGAAGAAACTATGTTGATTGTATTCAACCCCTCCCCCCTTCTACAATACTATTATCTATAATCTATCTTATTGGCCATCTAAAGAGAAAACCCAACATACATAGTACCCGGTTGTAGAACGGGTAGCATTATGCTTGGCACCGGGTAAAATTTATAATTCTGTACTAGTGATAAGAGTAGGATTAGAAGGGGTAACTTTTGACATTTGAATCCCCTTTTCACAAAACTTTTCAACTTAATAGTGAAGGATATTAAAGAGTGAGGTCACGTGTAAGGTGTTTTTTGGGCCCCCATTAATTCATGCAAATATGTGCATTTTCAAGGAAATTAGTTGTATTAGCCACACCTCACCTCCTTCTTTGTCTTTTAGTCATTTTCATTATCTTTATTCAAATAGCTACTGCTTCATTTAAAATCTTGATGAGTTGGTTACGTATAACTAACTCGCAAAAAAATATCCTTGAACCCATATCACATCAGATAAACTTTAAAGTTTTTTACGAGTCTGTTAAAATCTGGATGGGTCTGTTAAATTTAGCAGACTTGTGAAAAAAATAACTGTATTTTTTCGCGTCAGTTAAATTAAACGGGACCATCAACATTTTAAAGGAGGTAGTGTTTAAATTTAACTGTTTGGGATCTAAGTTTGGGTGTTTTTTCACGAGTTTAGTTAAATTTAACTGACTCATTATGATTTTTGAGATGGTAATTTGCTATTTGGGAAAAGAGGGAAAGAAAATGGCTCGGAGGCAACCAAAGAGGTGGGTTTGGCCACTAGTCCTAATTTCCCACTTTTTTAAAACATTATTTTATACAATGAATGTATTAATAAAATGATTTTTGCTACAACAAGTTTTGAATTTATAGGATACCAAGAAAATAAAGTATGATAATAGACTATTTTATAGAACATAATTATAAGATCAAAAAATAAATATACTATCTAATGACGTTCTAGTAGGTTCATAAGATATTTTTGGGGCTTATTAACAAACTTATTAGAACATGTTTTCAAAAAACGTTTTATTAAGTATTTTTTTAGAACATTATTTGAAAAACCTTTAAACAAGTGTCATAAAAAAGATAGGTTTATACTTATAGGATTTTTCCTAAAAGTATCCTATAAAATGGCTGATGCAAATATTTTTGTATTATTAGCGTTCTTAAAAATTGTTAAGACGCCTCAAAACGTCCTATAAAAAAATTTTAAAACCCGCCTTTAAGTAAGACGTTTAGTTTCTTTTTTTATAAATTAAGTCCTATATAATATTTTATTTTTTTAGTATCTGTAAATCCAAATTTGTTATGTGGTTGGATTTGTGTTTTCCAAAAAGTTGGGGATGTTTCTTGGTTTCCTTTGTCTTCTTTTTTGGCTCAAGCCTCAAGTCTTGAGTCATTGAATTGGAACTCCTTTCTTTCTTACTATTTTTTTTTTTTTATGTTTTCGAAAAAGATTTTCCGTTGATAAATTTTTTTTGATTATTAACTTAGTTTTTTGAGATTGGCCGATTGATGACGCTTTTTGATTTCCATTAACGAAATTTTTTGTTTTTGTATTGTTAAAGTTGATATAAAATATTTGTTTTGTAGTGTTTTTGAAAATTTCTACTTTTTTCAATTAAAACATATATGATTTTTCATTAAGTTGATAGGATTTGTTATATTGAGAATTCTCTCTATTAGTAATGCGCAGCGGAACCGTTGGGTTGAGCGGGCTGAGCCGCCGGGCATGGCGGGTTCAGCGGTACCGGTGTGCGACCTGGAGCTCGGCGGGCTGAAGAAAAATGGCTTGTAGAAGCCGCTCCTTTTATGTGTGTAGTGGGGTGTGAGAGGGTTGGGAGAGTTGGGTATGGGTTGTAGAGGGTTATGAGAGGGTTAAGAGGGATTGGAGAAAAGCTGATGTGGCGCTGATGTGGCAGTGAAACCCGAAGGCTCGGGGGTTGCCTGCTGATAGCCTTAGCATGTTTGAAACTTTTTGAATTAGAAAAAACATGTTAATGAGTACAAAAATTGGTTCAGTTAAGAACGTTCAACAATTATGATAGAACTCGTATGTGTATATAATCCAACAAGTAATTAATTTGTTGATCCAGCTCTCCTAAGACCTGATGAAATGATAATGATCCTGAATCTTTACTTAGTAAAATAGGGTTTTTACTTCTGTTATAGTTTTGAAAATTTATCACTGAGTCTGTTCTGTGTTATTCCATGTTACTTATGCTGTAACTTAACTTTATAGAATTCAGGATCAGGATCAGGAGACAAAACGAGTCTGTTCTGCAGTCTACTGATCCTGTCCACTGAAGTGAAGACCTCCCCCTGAAGACATTAAGATCATACACAAAGAACCATCAGCGACGTCGAAGAAATAGCTGATGACAGGAACAGCATGCTCGTGATCTGAAGACGGAACTCAGTGATAGAAAATCTGTTCACCATCGTATGACATCCTGAAGACTCATCAGGATACATGTGACCCTGAACATCCCCAGTTTCAGGACTCTAGTCCTGATCAGTATCCTGATCCTGAAGGATTAGAATAAGGTCTTAGTCTAATGCACAAAAGGATTACACGCCTTTTCTGACACAATAGTACATAAGGGCAGTTACTTTACTGTTCCCTCCGTACTTATCAGACCATAAGGCAACTGTTTACAAACATCCTCTTTTGCACACCATGCAAAGAGTATTTGTTTATAGTAAATAGTACAACAGACCACTCACATTGTGACACGTTACAAGAGTAGGTCTGCATGCATTTAATGCATGGAGTATAAATAGGACGTGAAGAGATGTTCTCCATACTTCTTTTTCATCCTAAATTACTCAAGTCTTTCTCTCTTTTTCCCTCTATCTTCTTTCTTTATTCTCTTCTCATTAGTGCATAGTGAAAGAACTTAGTTTGTTTAGTTTAGAATAATTGTCTTTTCTATTTCCGCAACAATCTGAAAAATTCATATTGTTTTTTAAAACAAGAATTTAAAAGTGGAAAATTGTGTGATTATATTCAACCCCCCCCTTCTATAATCCCAATCACTACCCTTTACTTGAAGGTCACCTATTTGGGACCAACAAGTGGTATCAGAGCAGTTACAAGCTCTCTTTTTCTTTTTAAGAAAAAATCTTGTGATCCTCTCTCTTCTATTCTATGGCTCTTCAAGCTAAGGATAACTACTTTGATACCGGCTCTGCTGGAAAGCCTCCTCGGTTTAACAAAGACAACTTCTTTTTTGGGGAAAACCAGGATGGAACTTTTCCTCTCTGGTTCTGATCCCCAGATCCTACTTTCTGGAAAACGGACCACATGTGCCTACACAAACCGTCCCACCCCTTTTCCTGCTGCTGGTGGCCAACCTGCTGTTCCTGAAAGACAGCTGGTGAACCCCGTAACTGACTGGAATGATGAAGACAGACGCCTGGTAAAACATTGACACCAAAGGCAAGGTCTCTCTCGCCATGTCACTCCCTGACGACGTCTTTCACTCTGTCTGTTCACTTCGCTCTGCTAAGGAGATATGGGACACTCTCTGTGTTCAATATGAAGGTACTGCCGTACTCATGGAACAAGAAAGATTTCTTGGTTCGTCAGTACGAAACTTAATTCATCAAAAGGGAAAATGAAACTCTCTCCCAGCTACATCAGAGATTCAACGTCTTCTGATTAAATCTGAAGACCATGGGTACTACCTACTCTAACTCTGAGGTGGTTACCAAGTTCATGGAAGCTCTTCCTGAACATTGGGAAATATACACCTCCTGTTTAACTATGTCAAAGGACATAAAGACACTCACATTAAGTGAGTTTGTACGGTATTCTTCTGAACCGTGAACAACAGAAGAAACTGAAAAAGAATTCTCATAAGAGATTCTAAAGAATCCAAAAGCCCCATCTGTTGCTTTGGGTTTTTCTGATTCAGTTCCACCTGTTGCTGCCACTTCTTCTTCAGTAACTATTATGAATTAGAATCTTCTGACTCTGGACATGTCAGAAGATCCTGAATTCAATGAATCACTTGCTCTTTTAACCAGATCTTTTAAGAAGTTTGCCAAAAAGGGAAACTTCCATAAAAAGAAACATCTTTCTATTACTGACAAGCCTAAGTCAGATCCTGTTGACAAGGCCACTGCTATCTGCTACAACTGTCAGGGCAAAGGACACTTTGCTAATGATTGCAGGTACAGAAAAAGTCAGTTTGCTCCCTCCTCTGCTAAGTCTTCTTCAAAGAATCCCAAGTCCCAAAACGCCTGAAAGAAAAGTACAAGAAGATGAAAACTCAGCGTAAAGGCAAAGGTCTAATCGCAGAAGACTGCGACGGGGATGATGTCTCCTCTGATGACTCATCTGATGGGGAAGACACTCAAGTGGCACTGATGGCCATTATTGAGGAACCTATGTTAGCTCTCATGGCTAAGATAGAAGAGGTTCTGAAGAGATTCCTCCTCAGGATCCTAAAGTTCTCCTTCCCCCACTCCTGAAGCTTCCACCTCTGCGACTGATCCTTCCAGTCAGGTACCTATTCCTCTTATCCCTCTTGAAAGCTTGACTCAGTTGGACCTGGTCACTTCTCGATCTTTACAAAGCCCTTAATGGAAAAACCTCTGCTGAAAAATGATATTGATCTCAGGGGGGACAACTTAAAGAATGTCAAGAAAAATTAAAAAGCTTACCATTATGGAAGAAAACTATAGGACCAGGTCACTGTAAACAAAACTCTCTGCATTGAAAGAGAATTGGCTCTTGCTGCCAAAGAAAAGGCCCTTGCTCAATTAAATGCTGAGAAAGTCACCATCAAAGGAGGAGTGATGCCTCTGAAAAAGTTGATGAAATTTTAAAGCTTCAGGAAGGGGCCTGACAAAAGCAAAAAAAAGGTCTTGGATTCACTCGTGGATACAAAAAGATAAAACTAAGTCTGATAGTTCCTTTCTAAAATTTGGAAAATTTGTTTTTTCTATTCCTCTTCCTAATGCCTCTGAAAACACCCTTTCTGTTCTTCTTCTAAACATCACCCTGAAGGTGTCCTAAGAGCAAAAAGAAAACAGTTAAGGATAAATCCAAAACTGAAACACCTTTAAAGACCAAGGGTCCTAAACCCAAGAAAAAGTTCTGGGTGGTGGTCCTTCAGTCTCTGGAACTAAGTCTCTTTCTCAGAGCCCTGCTCCCAGACTGAAGATTGACCTAAAGCAAACGACTAAGGAGAAGACTCCAATTCCTCCAAATGTCAAATGCTAAAGGGCTTTACTTGGGGGCAGGTCCTGCTCACCTAAAGTTCAAAAACTTTCTGGACCACACTAAACGCTTTCAATATCGCAATTTTTATCACTGTGGTTTAAATACCATATTGCGAGTAAGTGTTCTGTTGCTACCAAAGCTAAAAAAATCTGCTAAGGTAAAGAAATTCACAAGACTGAGAAATCAGTCAAAGGAAAGAAGGTTGTCAAGACTGTTTCTTCAGTAAAAGACTCCAGCCTCCTGTACTGATACTTCAGTAAAGGCTGACACTGACTCAACCAGTCCTACTGATACTTCTGGATCCATAGTTCTATGGGTACCAAAGAAAACTTAAACTCTGTATTTTACAGGATAAGGGCATCTGGTACTTGGACAGTGGATGCTTAGACATATGACTGGTTCTAAATCTTTTCCTCATTAACTACCGTGAAGAAAGAGGTCTGCTGTGACTTTTGGCGGAAAGGGTAAGGCCAAACCCGAGGGTATGGCACTCTGACCAACGGAGTAACTACTTTCAAAAGGTTGCTTATGTTGAAGGCCTGATGCAAAATCTTCTGAGCATCAGTCAACTGTGTGAAAGAGTCACAAAGTTTCTTTCTCTAAGAAAAAGTGCAAGTCAAGAACAGGAAAAAGGAAGTCATTCTCACTGGTGTAAGACATGCTGATATCTACATCATCAAACATAAATACTTCCACTGATAACTTCTGTTTCGTATCACGTGCTTCCACTGATATGAATTGGCCCCCTGGCACAACCCGTCTCTCTCATCTCAACTTCAAGACGCTGAATCAACTCTCATCAACAACCTGGTCATTGGTCTTCCTGACTATCGCTATACAAAAGAATCTCTTTTTTTCAGCATGTGAGAAAGGAAAACAGACCGGGGGCTAGTTTCAAGTCCAAGCAGATTTCCTCCATCAGCTCTCCTCTACAACTTCTCCACATGGATCTCTTTGGACCTGTTATGTCCAATCCATTGGTGGAAAGAAATACCCCTTGGTAATCGTAGATGAATATTCCAGATATATTTGGGTTTTCTTCTTACGTGCCAAGAGTGATGCTCCTGAAGAAATCATCCTGTTCGTCAGGAAGAGGGGAAAGACTCAACAACCTTACTGTTCAAATCAAAAAGGAGTGACCATGGGACTGAGTTCAAAAACAGTACCTTGGAATCCTTCTTTGAACAAAAAGGTATCTCTCAAAATTTTCTCTTCTGTGAGAACTCCTCAGCAAAATGGTGTTTGCTGAAAGACGGAACAGAACGTGATTGAAGCTGCAAGATCTATGCTGATGAAGCCAACCTTGCCACTCAGTTCTGGGCTGAAGCTGTAAATACTGCTTGCTATACTCAGAACAGATCTCTGATTGTCAAGCGTTTCAGAAGGACTGCTTACGAACTCTTTCGTAACAGGAAACCATCAATCGAACATCCCCCATATCTTTGGCTGTGTCTGCAAACATCCTGAACAACAAAGAAAAGTCTTGGAAAGTTTGACTCCAAATTGATGATGGGATTTTTCCTCGGATACTCATCCATTTCTAAAACCTTCCGTTTTGTTCAACAAACGAAGACAAACAATTGAGGAAACGATTCATGTCAAGTTTGATGAATCGGGTCCTACCTTTCCTCACCCAAATGATAATTCTGAAATCATCAGTGGGCTGACTCTTTCTTTCAAGTCCTGAACCTCCTATTGCTGATCCCTCCCCTCAAGCCCTTCCTGATGGTTTTGAAGAAATCCAATACCACCCTCTGATAAAACCACCACTCCACCTCTCATAAATCCCACCCCTATCACTCAAAACACACCCCTGAACCTGATCAACCCACTAACAGTGAAAGACTTCCCCTCAAACCACTGTTAGTGAATCCTCTCCTACAAAATCTTCTTCATCCATCATCCAATGAAGCATCTACTTCAGGACAGGTGTATCAACCACCTGCTCTCCGATGGACAAAGATCATCCCATTGATAAAGTTCTTGGAAACCCTTCTTCGGGTGTGAAAACCAGACGCCAAGCTGGTAACGTCTGTTTTTATGTAAATTTTATCTCTGAAAATGAACCTAAGAAAATAGATGATGCTTTGCGTGATCCTGCCTGGGTCTCGGCCCATGCAGGAAGAGCTAGCAGGGGTTCATCAGAAACAATGTCTGGCTTCTCGTCCCTAGGCCTCGAAAAACGTACAATCATTGGTTCCAAGTGGATTTTTCGAAATAAACTTGATGAGATTGGTACAATCATTCGAAACAAGGCTCGCCTTGTGGCTCAGGGATCCAGGCAGGAAGAGGGCATTGATTCGATGAAATTTTTGCTCCTGTTGCTAGGCTCGAAGCAATTCGACTCTTCCTAGCTTTTGCAGCACATATGAACTTCAAAGTTTACAGATGGACTTTAAAAATGCCTTTCTGAATGGAAAATTTAAAAGAAGAAGTCTAGTTGCTCAGCCTCCTGGCTTTGTAGATCCAAGTTCCCTGATCACGTCTACAAGTTAAAAAAGGCTCTCTATGGTTAAAACAGGCTCCTCGTGCCTGGTATGAAAACCCTCTCAACCTTTCTTCTCTCTAAAGGTTTTGTTCGTGGAAAGATTGATAGCACTTTAATTTCTGAAGAAATATCCTAAGCATATCCTTCTTGTCCAGATATATGTCGATGACATTATCTTGGACCCCACAAATCCCAAACTCTGCGAAAAGTTTGAGTTGCTCATGAAATCTGAATATAAAATGTCTATGATGGGCGAACTAACATTCTTTTTAGGACTTCAATCAGCAATCTGAAAAGGGAATTTCATCAATCAAGGTAAAAAATGTACATGAGATGCTGAAGAAATTTGATCTCACATCCTGTACACCGATGAAGACTCCAATGGCTCCTCCTCTGTCTCTCGCAAGGATTCCAAAGGGAAACCTGTTGATGTGACTCTCTATAGAGGGAAAGATTGGCTCACTGCTGTATCTTACAGCGAGTCGTCCCCGATATCATGTATTCTACATGTCTCTGTGCTCGTTTTTCAGGCTGAACCCCAAAGAATCCATCTGACCGCTGTAAAACGGGTCTTTAGATACCTGAAGGGAAAATCCTAACATGGGTCTTTTTGGGATTCCAAGACTCAGGGTTTTGATCTAACAGCTTATTTTGGGTAGTGACTTTGCAGGATGTAAGGGTCGACAGGAAAGCACCACTGGTGGTTGTCACCTTTTAGGTGGCAAGTTGGTGAGTTGGACTAGCAAGAAGCAGAACTCTGTGTCCACATCAACTGCTGAAGCTGAATATGTTGCAGCAGGAATATGTTGTGCTCAGGTCCTGTGGCGAGAAATCAACTTCAGGACTATGACATACAACTCTCCAAAATTCCTATCTACTGTGACAACATTCAGCAATAGCCATCGCTAAAAATCTGTCTTACACTCTAAGACAAAGCAATTTAAGTGAGATTCACTTCATCAGGGATCATGTGATGAATGGGGATATTGAACTCCATTTTGTCCCTACTGAATATCAGCTTGCTGACCTCTTTACCAAAACCACTGGATGTGACGCGTTTTAATATGCTCCTCAGTGAACTTGGGATGTTAAATCCTGAAGAATAAAGAAGTTTTCAGGACAAACAGTTGTTTTAAAATCCTTATGAAAATATTCACTCAGGACATCTTTTCTTAACAACTCCTGAATAACTCTTCTTCAGAGGATAACTCTGTTCAGTACTTTCAAAATTATTGTTCAATATCCGAATACTGATGATTCTCAGGTAAGTATTTCTTCCCCCTGCTACTGAAACCTTATCGCATTAAATGTGATAAGAGGATTTTCCCAAAACAGTACTTATCTGATAAGTACTTCCGATTCCCATAAAACATATCTTTTCACCAAATTGGAATTTATCCCCTGAAAAGGTGGTTTTTAGTTTTTCATATAAAACAAACTTTTCATTGCACTGACACGTAATGGGACGTTTCCTGTTCCCCACTACGTGTGTCCCGGCGCGTGAACCCGCGTCGAGCTTCTTTTTTTATTATTACTTTTGAATTAGCCGCTCTTTTTTTTCTCTCTCATCCTTTTTCTCTCTCCTACCACGAGGTTAAAACCTCATTCGTAATCCTTTTCACTCTTTACGCTCACATAACACTCTCTAAGCATTTCAAGCAAGAAAAAGCAAGAATCTTTTTCCTCAAGAAAAACCAAGAACAACACACTTACCACTTCTTTAACAAGATCAACGTAAGTCTCCTTTTGTTCTTGTTCTTTCCCACATCTAGTTGGTAAATTTTTCCTTAAAAACAACTTATTTTGATAAACGTTTTTCCAAAAACCCTAAGATCACTTCGTTTGATCTTAGTTTTCCTAAAATCTTCAAAGATTTGTGTTAAAACTGTTTTAACATGAATTTTTCTTATTTTTTTTAAGAAACAGTCATAAACTCTCATTTTGATATCTTTCATCAAAATGGAAGTTCTTTTTAATACCAAAAAACACATTCCTTTTGTGTTTTGGTATCTAATCTATTCTAAGTATAAAGGATTTCACCATTTTTATGAAACATATTTTGTGTTCATTGAAAAATGAAGAAAAATGCATAATTTTTGGGCTCTTAATCATCCATATATGTTATTTTTATGTTTCTAACGGAGGATTTTCTACTACTTCTTCCTGGACGCTCAACTCTCCTCCGAGGCTACTCCACTGTCCTCGTCTGAAAGCTTGCCAATCGTCATCCCTACGCATGACGTTCAATTCAAACAGAACAACGTTCTTGCTCTGTTTGACATTCCTGAAGACAAGGAATATCTTATTCCTGCCAAGGACTTCCTGATGCGAAGCCCTCTTTAAGACGGGTTCTCCCTGGACCCAAGCCGAACAAACCCATGCTTCAGCAATGTGGTCTACAGCCATGGGGTTTCCAAGGAGAAGAACTCCAGGGGCGTCCTGCGGGGGGTGATCAAGTTCCAAATCAGGGACAACCTATTTCCTTCGGTTTCGGAACTCTCCCGGGAACGTGCTTAACTTCCCCAAGAAAAAAACTTCCTCCTGCCCCCACCGCTGATGAGATTGTAGCATTCCTGGACACCATCGGCTACAGATGGCCTGTGAACAAAGAATCGTCCTGCTACCCAAGACTGGTGCCACTGTCCACAAGTCAGGACTCAACGCCGTGTTCTATTACATATGGAACACGTTTGGCCTGTGCTTGACGGGCAAAACAGGGGGCACGGAGCAGTTCCCGATGGTTATCCAGCAGATGGTCTACTTGCGATCAAGAATCGCGAGTTCGAAATTTTGCTCGCTCCATTGGGACGACATGGTAAGGGAAAGGGACGACAAAAAAACAGAGTCGTCAACGTTGCCTTCACCAGGTTCTTCTCAGCTGTCCTGGAGCTGCACATGGGGAAAAAATACCCCAAGGTTGGGAACTCCAACAACTACGCCCTCGGGCCTAAGTTTCTGGACCAGGTTGCCCATCAACCTGAAGACGTCCCCTCTCTGACGTCTTGGTGTTTCCGAACCTGCTCAGGATCAGGATCAGGAGATGCTCCACCTCAACCTCTCCGATCGCTGGGACGTTTTCTATCATCTCTTCCAAACCTCATTCCTCTACTTCTAGCATGCTATGTCAGTAGCTAACCCCATACTGACTTCCCCAGCTGCAACCAACAACTCTGCGCTCCAGAAGCGCCCCCAACCACATCTGCTACTCCCCCACCTCCCCCCAAAACGCGCCAAGCTAGGGCGCAAAAAAAAAAAGACGCAGGCGGCTGGTAAGAAATATTACAAATTTCCCTGCCCCAGCTCTTTAATAACCTTCCCCTTTGTCTAAACTTTCTTCCTCTGCAGATACTCCTGCATCTGCCCCTGTTACACAAGAACTGAGGTGGTTCAACTCGAACCCTCAGAGAATTGGTGGGTAATCATCCTGATACCCTCCAAGCCTTTAGGTAATATCTCTAAGCACATATTTACTGTTACTTCTTCTATGAAAGCTAATGAGTCTTCTAGTGCTCACTTAGCTACTCTGTCTACAGGTTCTTTGGGAAACAGGTTCTGAAGGGCTTCACGACGATCCCTTCAAAAGACTTCGTCCCCACGGATGTGAGCATCAGCTGACCGCTGCTGAGCTTCGCAGGCAATCCGCTGAGAGGACCCTGCAGGAGGCCCGCACCCGCCTTCGAAAAAGAAGGAGGCGAGCAATCTGCACAGCTCCAGTCCTTACAACAGGAGCTTGTTGCTGCTAAAGCTGCTGCAGCCGCTGCTTGAAGCCGCCGCCAGCCAGTGCCACTGCCGCCGCCGTCGCCGCGACTCCGCCCGCCCCACGGCCGTCACCCTCTCCATCCCCTTTTCTGGATAATATCCATGACAAGGTGTCTCAAGTTGCCTCCTCCTCCAAACCAACCTTCAGGCATCGATTTATGACCTGAAGGCCACGGGACTCCCGCGCTCTCCACCGATATCATCAACAGCACCACCCTCTCCACCACCTTCAAACAACGGTGGTTCAGAGGTTGGATGCTCAGGAAGCTGCTCTTCCGAGCCATCCAGGAGCAGGTGCAAGGGCACTCCACTGCTGTCAACGCCCTCACCGCTGCTCCTTGCGCCGCCTCCGTCCTTCACCACGGCGGACAGGGACATGTTGCAGTCCTGATCACATCGTCCTTCATCCAGCGCAAGGTGCTGGTGACATGGCCTCTCTCCTCCAAAGGAGTGTTACAGCAGTGCCTTACTGCAGGCACCTGCTGAGGGGGAGAGACAGCCCCGAGACCACTCAGCTTATTCCCCCTCCACCAACTGGAGAAATACTGAAGCAGGGGGGGAAAAATGAAGACGATGATGATGATGAAAATGATGATGATGCTGACGATGACATCTTCATCGAGAAGATTCCCACTGTGTCTGCGCCCATTCCAGGGCAAGCTACCAACCTCCCAAACTACCCTCTCCTGAACCATCTCCTGAAATCACCTCTCACCCTGAACCCGAACCTGAACCTAAATCAAAAACCCTAACCAACCCTGAAGATATCAACTTTGGTTCTGTCACTTGTGACATTATTCGCCTAATGGAGAATAGTCCAATGAACAGATCAGAGCTCAATTAGCCAACTTTACCTTCAGAGTCACACCCTTAACCAAGAAAAACCTATCCTACCCGTCCTTCAACCCGCTTCAACCAAGAAGCCTCTTCCTCCAGAACCCGTGAAACTCAAACCACCCCTGAAACCATATGCCTCTCATCAGATGATGAATTCATCTCTGATGACTACTCTACCCCGCTTCTTCACCCAGATCTCCTCCCCCAAATTCTCCTAGATCTGAAGGTGAAAATTACCCTGACAGTTCCTTTGCCATTTACAGGGATGGGCGCTTAGACGCTGTGATAGAGCGACTCGAGAGTACAAGAGTAAAAATTCCTCTTCGTAACTCTTGTGAAATCTGAGTTCGCCTATCTCTCGCAGGAGGAGTACAACGAGGCTGTACAGCTCAAATAGAGCATAATAAAAGGAAGAAGGAAGCTTTCCTCTCTGCCCAAGCCGCTCGAAGGGTTGCATCGGATTTTGTAGATCAAGATGCCGAAATAAGTGCGGGTCCTATCCTTTCACAGAAGGCTGTTCTGAAGGTCTTCAACAAAAAAAGCTGAGATACAGACTGGAGAAGTGAAAGCTGAGCTTGACTGGGGCAGAGATAGGTTACACCTTCGAAGCTGTGCTGCCATCTCAGGAATCCATCTTCGCCGATCTAGAGGCAAGAAAAAAATCCTGGCAAAACCTGGATCACAGTCAAACGCTCTGGAGTAAAGGCCCTTTGAGCACACTCTGGACAAGTAGATCGCTACAACTTGTCAAGGTGGAACGAAAACAGATCCTGCTTCCCAAAGCCAACAAGAATTATCGGCTGAAGTAGAAGAAGTCATTGAAGGACTTATTGTTCGCATCAGAAGGACAACTGAAATACTGATGACCTACTCCCTTTCTCTCCACTTTCCCAAACTCAGCAGCCTGTTCGAAGATCTGCAGGCACCTCTACAAGAAGACCAACTCCCTGTCTTCCCGAATGGTTGTTAACCTCTGGACCTCTCGATGCTTGATCTTTCATTCCCTCATGGAATCACTCTATCTGAAGGACAAGTAATCAGAGAACCTGTTTTATGGCATTTTGTGTTAGCAATAACTCAATCCTACGCTTTTTAACGCTTCAGTGAGCTACACTTAGCGCCTTATGAACATCTTTGACAGTTCTCTTCACTGCACAACAAGAAAGAAAAATCCCGGGCAACAAAGAGATCATTCGCACTGTCAAGCTATACTTGATCACAGACTTGCCTTCAGCGACACTCCTGTTCCTGTTTGCGTCAAGACTGAATATTTAGCGAAGAATCTGATAGTTAGTTGTCTTGTAATTTTTCTTTCAGTACTCCTGTAATGTACTTTTGTATTTTCCTTACTCTTGTAATTTAATGAGATTAATGAGAATGCAATTCAGTGCTTGTACTTCATTTCCCTCATAGTACTGAAAAAGATCCCTCAAACAGTAAATGGGACATGTACCTTTATGAGTTCTATTTCCTACTGTTTAATCTAGACTTTGATTTATTTCTAACTTTTCTAGTTCTCCTAAGACCTTATGAAATGATAATGATCCTGAATCTTTACTTAGTGAATAGGTTTTTACTTCTGTTATAGCTTGAGGAATTATCACTGAGTCTGTTCTGTGTTATTCCCTGTTACTTATGCTGTAACTTAACTTATAAATTCAGGATCAGGATCAGGAGACTAACGAGTCTGTTCTGCAGTCTACTGATCCTGTCCACTGAAGTGAAGACCTCCTCCTGAAGACATTAAGATCATACACAAAGAACCATCAACGACGTCGAAGAAATAGCTGATGACAGGAACAGCATGCTCGTATCTGAAGACGGAACCATGATAGCAATCTGTTCACCATCGTATGACATCCTGAAGACTCATCAGGATACCCTGTGACCCTGAACATCCCCAGTTTCAGGGACTCTAGTCACTGATCAGTATCCTGATCCTGAAGGATTAGAATAATTTTCTTAGTCTAATGCACAAAAGGATTACACGCCTTTTCTTTACACAATAGTACATAAAGGGCAGTTACTTTTCTGTTCCCTCCCTACTTATCAGACCATAAGGCAACTGTTTACAAACATCCTCTTTTGCACACCATGCAAAGAGTATTTGTTTATAGTAAATAGTACAACAGACCACTCACATTGTGAAAACGTTACAAGAGTAGGTCTGCATGCATTTAATGCATGGAGTATAAATAGGAGTGAAGAGATGTTCTCCATACTTCTTTTTATCCTAAATTACTCAAGTCCTTTTTCTCTTTTTCCCTCTATTTTTCTTTCTTATTCTCTTTTCCCTTAGTGCTTGGGTGAAAAAAAATTAGATTGTTTTTTTTAGACTAATTTTCTTTTCTATTTCCGCAACAATCTGTAAAATTCATATTGTTTATAAAAAAAAAATTTTAAAAAATGGGGAAAATTGTGTGATTATATTAAACCCCCCCCCCCCCCCTTTTTTTAACCCCTTTAAATACCCTTACTTGAAGGTCACCTTTTTGGGGGCCCAAATAAGTGTTTTTTAAAAAACAATTACGAAAAAATGTTAAAAAGATGATAGAAAAGGGCCCTTTTGGATTTAAGGATCTTTAAATAGTCATATCCTCATTTAAATTATTTTATCATGTAATTTTTTTTGGGGGCAAAAAAAAAAATGGATTGGGGTAAGTTTTTTTACTAGGTAAGTTTTGGGTTTTTTCCCATGCTTACACGTAAAGTAATTAAGGGGGTCTTTTAACAAACATGACAAAAAAAGCGCTTCTTGGCATGAGTTCCCAACCATTGATCCCCTTTTTGATCCCCGAAACATTTTTGGACATGGGAAATGGATTTTTAGTTTGAAAAAGGCTTGGGGGTTTTAATTATGGGGTCTAGTCTCATGATTAGTAAAGATTATTTGCCCTTTTTATATACGCCTTTTTTGGGGTTTTTGGAAAAGGTTCATCTCGGCTTTGCCAACACTACACCCTTAAATTTGGAAATTTTGGGTTTTTTTAAAAAAATGATCGGCTGAAAAAAAAAGCCTGCCCAAAAAGGTTTTGGCATGCTGGGTTTGGGTTTTTTAAACCCTAGCTAGATGTGATAATATTCCCCCCCCATGGTTAAAGCCTTTCCCAGTACGCCAAAAACACCGATGGGGTTTTTCCCGCCTGTACCGGGCAAAGTATTTGGTCCTTTTTTTTTACTAACCCGAAAAGTTAATTTTTTTGACACCTGGTGATTGATTACTCATAAGTGTTTTAAAACGTCCCAAATTTAGAAAACCGAAAAAAACATTACCCAAAGTTTGGGTTTGAAAACCCAAAATCTGTTTTATAATTAAATGAAGTTTGTTTATTTTTTGGGGTTTTTTTAGATATAAAAAATGGATCATATATGTTTTCAAATTAGGAGGACTGATTAATTTGTTAAAAAAAAAAATGACTTTGCATTAGGGCCCTTTCTTGAAAGTTAAAAAAGTAATTAAGTCATTACAAATATTCACACATAACTTATATTAAGTTGCGAGTTCTATTAAACTAATATGTCAATTTTTGTCTTTTAAGAGGAAAAAATTTTGAAGTCTGAATTTAAATCTAAAAAAAAAGACATGGATGATGCACTTTTTAAAAATGTTAAAGGTTTAAAAAAGAATTTCAAATTTTTTCTTAAAAAAAAAAATAAATAGCTTAAGTAAAAAAAACCTCGTAACTTTGAGACTTAAGAGATATTTTAAAAGCAAAAAATCACAACCCTTTCTTAATCAGAATTAGCAGGGGAAAATTTTGGGGTGTAGATATATTTATCTTGTGCCTAGAAAGTGAACAAACTAACTTTTCAATTTCTACCCCCAAAAAAGTGAAAGGAACTTTAAATTTTAAGCCCTTTTAAAAACTCTCTCCTCTCTCTCTCTCTCTCTCTTCCCCCCTCTTCCCCCCCTCTCTCTCTCTCTCCTCTCTCTCCCAAAACCCCCACAGTTTTGGTGTGGTTTGTGTTGGGTTTTTTTAGTTTTTTAAAACTTTCATATATATTGTTACTGGCTTTATAGAAAAGACTGGCTAAAACCCTTTCCGGGAAAGGGGGAGGGGGGTCAATAAGGAAAAGTTTAAAAAAAGTTTGATCGAAAAAAACTAAAAGGTTTTAAAAGCTAGCTTAAAAGAAAGTTGTTTTTACAAAGCAACCTACTTTTTTCCCCTTTATCTCTCTCTTGAATAAAACTTTATACAAACAACTACTCCCCCTTCAGCTTCTGTTAAATAATGAATCAAACCATTTTGGAGCTTCGTCTGTAAGATAAAATAAAGAATTATAATCCCCTAAAACCCACCAAATATACAGTAAACCCTATGTTAAATGGTCACCATCATCTCACAGTTGAAACTTCTGATCATAATCCTTTCCCTTTTTCAAATGTTTCATGATCCGCCCAAACAAAAAAAAAAACGAGCCCACCCGGGTTTACTCCAGGTACGTAAACAAATTGTACCCTTTTTTTTTTTTAAATTCTTTTTTTCGTTTTTTTGGACATTGCTGAATGGTTTGATCCCTTTTTAATTAAGTAGTCAGAATGATTAACAAGCTCTTATGATCATAAGACTGAAAATGAAAAAAGCTCTTATGATCAAAAAGACTGCAAAATAAAAACACGGTTGTTTGAAATAGTTGAAAATTAAATCAGGGTTTCTGGGGGGTTTTATGAAGATCCAAGATAAAAAAATTTAAACATTTTTTTTGGAACCCCCTAAGGGGGGGGTTTGTTTACTTCTTAACAGTTCCTTTTAAGAGAAACCCTTGAATCGCTAAGAGGTAAATCTTTTTAAACAAGGGGAAAGAACTGAAAAATTAATTGTTCAAAAAAACCCTTGAAGGGTTTGGGGGTATTTTGGGGCCCTGTTTTAAACCCTTTTTAAAAAAACCTTTTCTCATTCCCAACAATTTTTTAAAAAAACCCCAAATTTTTCATTTGCACTACATCTTAAAAGCCTTTTAAAACTAATCATTCGGGACATTTAAAATTCCTCCAACACCAGAAAAAATTCAGAATGGAAAACACCCCCTCAGACAAAATTTTGAAAATTTCTTAGAGACATACTTCTTTTTTGTAAAAGGGACTTTTACCTCTTATCGATTTAGAACTCCCTCTTAACGGAATTTTAAATTTAACAAATTTATTTTGTTTTGGGTTTCAGACCCAGATGCGGAGGTTGTTTTTTTTTACCCCCCAAGACTTTGTGGGGGTTCGGCCCGGGGTACTTTTGCGAGATCAAAAACCCAAAAGGGTTTTTTCAAAAGGGATCAGAATCTGCAGATGCACCGGAAAAAGGGGGGCATAAGGTGCGTGGGAATTTGGGTTTGAAGGGGGGATTTCTTGGGGAAGTGTTTCAAAAAGGGGGTTTTTCGTGTCCCGGGCCCCACTGCCTGCACCACGCCCCTTGCCATGCGTCGGTGATCTAGTGGGGAAATCAAGAAGCACTTAAGAAAAACACGGGTAATAATAAACAGTGGGTGTGGAGAAATGCTAAAAGGGTTTGCTTTTTCAATCTGATTAAAAAAGCTCACTAAAAAATTTTTTTGGCACTAGAGGTTTTTCCCCTGTGATTGTGGTCGAGTTTTTTCCCAGGTTAGTTTTTTTTTTTAATGCATAGATTTCGAACATTAATTGCATCAAGAAATCAAAATTCATGAAAATCTGTACGTACTAAAAAAAAAGGGGGTTAATTTTTAAATAAATTGGTAAAAAATATTAAGGGTTCGTTTGTTTTTTTTAAGAGCTCAAAGTTTGATTTCATATCTGAAAAGTAAGAGGTGGATGATGCAGTCTTAAAATTAAGAGGATGGTAAAAGTTTTTTTGGCATTTTCTTAAAAATTAAAAAAACAATTTTAGGTTTGAAAAACCTTTTAAATTTTGGGAAACTTAAGGGGGTTTTTCAAAAAACTATTTTTTCAAAAAAAAAAAACCCCTTTGAATGTTATTGGTTTGTGGTGATCTTTTGTGTATTATTGCATTTTTGAGCATTTGAAAATAGAAAAATTAAAAATATGAAAAAAAATTTTCCCAGGATTATGATTCATTTTTTTTGTTTATATAATTTAAAGCCCCAAAGATTTATAGGATTTTTTTCGATCTTTTTTTTAAACATTAGTTCTTTAATAAATTACAACATCAAACGTTGGCCCAAGTGTTAAATTTTTTTTTCTTATTTAATTGGAATTTTATTAATTTGAATTAATCGTCAAAAAGCACAATTTATAGTCATTTAAAAAACCCTTTGGCTATACGTTATTTATGGCTTGTTTGTAGCCCTAAAAGAGGATTTTATTTTATATATATATATATATAATAAAAGAGAAAGTTTTTTTAAAATTAAAAAACCCCTTTTTTTAATTTCGAACCCTGGGTAGCGAAGAGGGTGGGCCAATTTAATTTCATGCTTTTTTGATGATAAATTTTAAAACATTATTTTTTAAAATGTTTTTTCATTTTTTAGAAAATGTTGTTTTAAAATTTATTAAAAAATAATGGGATTTGAATAACAATGTATTATAAAAGAGACACATGGCTGCTTTTCAGCTATCCTCACGTTCGCCAAAAAGATGTGAGTTTTTAACCCAACTTTGTTTGTTCAAACGAGAATACTGATATTTTCGAGAACGCGAGTAGTCTTAGAAACCCCTTTTGCTATACGTTTTTGTGTATTTGTTGCAACCCTACACAAGGAAGCTTTGATTTTTATTTTTATAATAAGAGAAAAGTTCAAATTAAAATATCTTTCGTTGCCAATAGTGGATAGCCAGTGCCCACGTGTCCTATTTTGTCTAAATAATTAATGATTATTTAGACTAAAAGTTCATTTTCATTAAAAATAAAAATTAAGTTCCCAATAATGCATTATTCAAATTGAAAGTTGTATTATTATCAATAATGCATTTGAATAGGAAGGGGTTTTGGTAAAAAAAAATCCAAACTGGCTGGATGGGTTTTTCCAAAGTCACCCCCATCCCAATTTTTTTTTTCATTAGTTTAAAAAACAATGTGATTTTGTAAATGAGCGAAGCTTCTCGTGTTTTTGTAAATAGTTGGCGTTATCATTTGAACATTTGGGTATATATATTTACTTTTTTCACTTACCTTTGTAATAACTATATATAGTTTAAATTTAAGAAAAACTCTCTCATTTATTTAATTCTTTTTTAAAAAATACAAAAGGGAAAAAAAATGGGTTCATTCACTTGTTTTCCATTAGAGTTGAGAGCTTCATCGAACCCAAGATGCTTGAAAGGTCAGGCACAATTTAGCCCATTGCACCCATTCAGGAAACCCACATGCTTTGCCTCATAACGCAAACAAGCAATACCCTTTCAAGCCAAAAAAAAAATTTTTCACAAACTCAACAAACACACCCCAACAACCTTTGGGAAATCCAATCTTACCTTTATCATAAAAAAATTTTAACAAAAAAAACAATAAGCAAAAACCCCTTTGTTTCATGATAACCCAAAAAGAAAAGGTGAAGATGGCCCTGGCGAAATGGAAAATTTTCAGAAAGTCAAGGGAAAAAACCAAGAAAAGGGGATTTAGGGGGGGGGGGGGATGGAATTTTCAAAGGCCAAGGTCAGACAACAAGCCCCCAAAGGGGGGTTGGAAAAAACTAAACTTTTAACAAGAACAAGTTACGAAAAAAGTGAATTCAGCCCTTTTAGAGTCACTTTTGATTGTTGTAAGCAAGGGGGTTTTAAGGGGATAGTAACAAAACTTTATCAGCACAAAAACCCATGAGACTTCTATCGGCCAGCTGAGTTACATGTCCCCCAGCAAATAACAGAAGGTGAAGGAGAATAGTAGTATTTCCATGCAAAAAACTCTTTTTATTTTTTTTTTTATTTTTGTATCTTTTTTTTATTCCATTCTATGATACTTAAATGTATGTGTGTTTATATATGGGGAAAACATTCATGTGTTTTTCATTTAAAAATATAAAAAAATAGGAATATGATTGGGGGTGAGAAACAGGGGCCACTGAGTATTAATCCCGGGAGCATGTTTTAGCTCTCGAAAAAATTCCCCAAGGGGAGTCTGGACACCCCCTGGAAACCTTATAATAAAAAGGTAATAGACGTTTTTTTTAAAACTTTTGCGATTGAATTTTTTTTAAAAGGTAAAGCTTTTTTATTGAAATTTACTTTAAATTTAAATTTTTACAATTTAAATTTTGATGCAAATTTGGTCAATATAATCTATCAACTTTTTTATTTTTTCAAATAAAATTTTATGTTTAACGGGGACCACCCATCGGAGTTAGGAAATGAAGGACTTCTGAAATCTTATAGGTAGTTCCAGATTAAAGGTTTTTGCAGCCTTTTTATAACGCTTGTTAGTTTCTTTTTCTTTATGGAAAGAAGGGAATCCAAAAAGCATGGTAATGCCTGAGATTTGGGGCCCTTTAAATATGTGAATTTTATTTAATTGTTCTTATGATTAAACTACCCAAACCCCCTAAACTACTCTACGCTACAAGGGTGGAGCAAATTTAGGCCTTTGTTTCCCGTACCCCCGATACCACCTTTACCAGCTGCCACACAGTTTTCCAAACTTACCCACCCTTACCAACACCATACCATACATCCTTTTTCCCCTCCAATTTCATACCACTCTAATTAATTAATTAAAAAAAAAAAAAAAATAGGAGAAAGATGGGGGGGGGTGGGGTGGGGTTTGGGGTATAGGAGAGAGAATGGGGGGGCCGGTGTCCCTCCTTGCCCGGGCCCTCGGGTCACCCGGTGGTGTTACCGCCGGGGACCGGATGGCCTTAGAGGATTAATGCTTAATTTTTTAAAGGGTAACCAACTACTGTTTTTTTTAATTTTTAGGGGTATCTTCACCAAAATGATCCCATCTATGCCCGTATTCCATTGTGTGCATCCAAATTTTAATGGGTTATTGTGGTACTAAACTTTCAATTTGGTTTTTTTATGTAACAGTTTACCTGGTAACTTTTTTATGTTGATGTGTACAGGTTTTTGCTATGTGGGATTGTTGACCTCTTCCTAAGACCTTATGAAAAAAAAGATCCTTTATCTTTCATCCCGATACTTAGCAAAATATAGATGCTTAGGGAAACAACGATCTGTTTGCTGAAGGTCCATATGTGAGCATGGTTCATAAAGATTCAGCGATAGCTTGTCATGACTCCTTTCAGTGACAGCGATAGCGATAACTGCTAATGTATTCTCTGAAAACAAAAAATCATGTCACTAGGAAAACCATCAGCACCATCTATTGATGTTTTGATATAGATCAGTGATGGGCCCAAGACTGAAATTGAAATCAGTACAGCTACGACTAATCAAAAGATGTCGATAAAAACAAGTCACAGTGCCTCCCGATCCCCCCCAGTATCAGCGATTCTAAGCCTGATCAGTGCCTTGTTTTTTAAAAAAACCATTTTTGTCTTCTTGTGTTTTATGCCAAAAAGGATTTGGTTTGCCTTTTAACAAAAGTATAAAAGGGATGCCCTTTTTATGTTCCCCCCTTATTGTCAACCATAAGGCAACTTTTTTTCCATATCCCCTGCCCTACAACAGGGGCTTATTTTAGGGACAATGTACACCAAACTCAATCTTTACATGAAAAAGTGTAAAGTTGGGTATGACATGCTTTAAATGCAGGGGGTAAAAATGAACTAGGGTTTTTAAAACAACCCTTTGGTCCATGTTCTATACCCCTATCCTTTTTTCTTTCTATTTTCTCTCTTCAATTTTGTTTAGTGATAACAAAGGTTGTGTGTCAAAAAACTTAAAGATTTTTTTGGCTTTGACAAAGTCTTGACCCTCTTCAACAAACAATCACTTCAGTTTCACACAAAGGTTTCCATAGGAGTGTAAACTGAATAAGTGGAAGAAATATTTGTTTGTTTTCAACCCCCCCCCCCTTCTACAATACAACTATTTTTGGCCATCAATAAGGCCCAACAGGCATCCTACGTGGCATCATTTTTTTTCATCAAAATTAGATTTTCCATTAGGGTTCTTCTTTAAATTTTTTTTGTTAAAATTAGGGTTCTTCATTTGGGTTTTTTGTGAAAATTGGGTTCTTGATTTGGAGAGGAAGATGACGTTGGATTTATAACCCTTGATCCCCGGTACCCACCATCCGCCCCGCACCGCAGCACCACCCATCGACGTTGCCCGAAAAGCCATCGTTCTGTACCCCGTACGTTCCTCCGCACATTGTAAGGGTCGTAAAATCCCACCGTATTAATTTTTTGGCCACCATATTATTTTGAAATACATAAAGACACAAACTCCCCTTGTTAAGTTGGTATTCCTTTTTTTAAAAAGGAGGGGTCGGGGTTAAAATCTTGGTAGCTGCATTTTTTAGTTTTTAGTTTTTAATATCATATTTGTTATGTTTTTAAAAATTGAAATAAAAAAAATTGAAAATGAGAATTTTTTTATTTAAAAATCGAGAAACCCAATATTGATTTAAAAAAAAATATCTCTAAAAATGTTCCTTATATTTAAAATGGTGCCCCCATTTAAAAAAAATTCTTGGGTCGTCCCTTATCCCCCAAAACGCTACCATTACCGCCGTAGACCCCCACAACCTATCTGTGCTGCACCTCCGTAATGTCCCCACTACCGCTGCAATCCCGTCAACCACCACCCCTACACCCTTATTGTCAGCCGGTGCCATTACACCCTGCCCCCCATCCCCGACCTCTATTTCCCCTTCTCCGGGAAAACCCCCCAGCCCCGCCCATCCCCTTCGACAACTCCCCCCTGCCCCGACCTCCATTTCTCCGGCAACCCCCCCCTCACCCCCAAAATCTTCCCCCAATGCATATGGGTTTTGATTTTGGTTCTAATTTGGGGTTTATCAGGTTTAGAGTTTGGGGTTTCAAATTAATGATCTTGGTGGAATGATGGTTTAGAAAGGGAGAAAAAATGTATGGAATCCACAGGGGCCCCCACAGGCGTCCAATAGGCGCTTTTTATTGGGTGACCCGGGTAAGGGTTTAGTAGGTAAACCATTACATACAAAAAACCAAATTTAAAGTTTAGTACACCAAAAACCCATTTTAAAATTGGATACACAAATGGAAAAACGGTTTGTTTGGGAAATTTTGGGAAGATAGTCTTAATTTAGTATTTAACTTTTTTGTACTTAATAGCCATAACTTTTTCTAATTTTTCATTAAAACCCTTCCGACGGTAACACCCCCTTTTTTCCCGGTTTTGTGTATTACGTGGGAATTTTTTAAAAAAAAAGTGGCAATGACGTGGGTTACATGGCATGTTAAAAACTTATAAAGGGTAACTAAATATTCTGTTTAATCACATTTTCGATTTAAAATTTTTTTTGTATTCAAAATTTATTGAACCTTTTTAATTGTTCAAATGTTACCATAAAGTCCCAAATTGAACTTTTTTTAATTGTATCAATTACCCTTGCAGGGGTTATAAAGTTACTTGCTGTGATTCTGGATATGTACCTCAAACCTTCCTAATTCACCTTCTTCCCTCAAACGTAGGTTTTCACCCATAGGTTTTCAATATTAGGACTTTGTTTTTTATCTTATTCCCTGAAAAACCCCTTTTTTTTTAATCTTCAACAAATCTCGCCATTGTATTATGTGAACAATTAGAAAACGGGTGAAGTGAACAATTTGAAAAGTTCAAAAGGTGTATTGAACAAATAAAAAAGTTCCAAAACAAAATTTAAAATTACTTTACCAAAATGTACCAACTATAACCCTATTCCTTTTTTGTTATCCAACTTTAAAATGGGTTTTTTTGTGTACTAAACTTTCAATTTGATTTATTGAATGTAATGGTTTCCTACTAAACCCTTAGCCCGGTCACCCAATTCAAAAGCTGCTATTGTGTGTACTAAACTTTCAAAACCGGGAAAAATTTGTGGGGTTTATCCGGCCCGGAATGGTATTATGTGAACAATTAAAAACGTTCAATGGTATATTGAGTACAAATAAAAGTTCAATGGTAAAATATGTTCTAACAGAATACAAAGCTCCCCCTTAAAAAGTCTTTTAAACATGCCATGTCGTTGCCCACGTAAATTCCCAAACTTTTATTTTAGAAATTGCCACGTAATACAAAAAAACCCGGGGAAAAGGGGTGTACCCCGGAGGGAACGGTTTTATGTAAACCAATTAGAAAACGTTCAATGGTAAAAAATTGATTCCCAAAAAAAAAACCCAAAAGGTAAAATATGATCTAACAGAATATTTATTTTTTTTTAGCCTTATAATTCATTTAACATGCCTTTGTCGTTGTCACGTCATTGCCACTTTTTTTTTTTAAAAATTTCCCAAACGTAATACACAAAACCAAAAAAAAGGGGTGATACCATCGGAATGTTATTATGTGAACAATTAGAAAAAGTTAAAAAACTTTATTGAGTACAAAAAAAAGTTCAATAGTAAAATAGATCAAATAAAGGGTTTTCGTTACCCTTAGTCTTTAAAACCTTACATTAGAAAGGGGCCCCGGGGGAATCCTTTAAACCCTCTTTTTCATAAAAAAAAATTTTTTGTTTGGGTTTATGTTACGTGCACCCACTAAACTTTGGGCCCCAAATTTATATTTTATCTTGAAGTTTTTTTAAAAATTTTCCCTGGGTTGGTGCTTTTGGGTGCCAAAAAAAATGGATTGTTGTTTTAAATTTCCCAAAAACCCCAAAAAAACATTTGTGAGATATTTTCTTCTCGGCCCCTTTAGCATGGGTTAGAAAATTTCTAGCCCCCTTGTTTGTTTCAACAAAATTTTTGGGGTTAAAAATTTTTTTTATGCTTTTATTTAAATTCGTTTTTAAAATTTTTATTTATAAAAAAAAATTTAAATAACATCCAGTGCCCATTTTCTAGTGGTGTTTTGGTTTTTTTTCATCTAAAAAAATTTTTGGGACACAATTTAAAATTATCTGGTTAATTAGCACGCTCAAACCTACTCTTTTTTAAATATCCCCAATTAATTAAATTTTTTGTTAATTTATAAGTTACATTTAAACTACCCTTTAAAATTTTGGCATGTATTTTTATTTTTTATTTTTCCCTTTTTTTTTTTCTTTTTTTCCATTTTAGATTTTTAAATCATATACCCATAAAAAATGTATAAAAGTAAATTAAAATTTTTGGGGGCCTTATGGTTTACACTTACTATCAATTTTTTGTCCCTTTTATAAACAATTTTTAAAAATTTTGGTCACTAGGGTTTGTGTTTTTTTTTTATTTTTGGCCCCTTTGACTAACCAGGGGTTAAAAAAAAATAGTTAATTTTTTGTCTTTTCTTCTTTTTTGTCTTATTAAATGAAATAGTAAATTACAATTTGAGTCCTTCAATTTTGTCTTTTTTTTTAATTTTTTGTTTTTTCCTAAAATTTTTTATTACCCCTTTGGGTTTTCCCCTTATAGATTAACTAATTAATATATTTTAATCAAATAAAAAAAAAAATTATACATTTTTTGAACTCAAATTAAAAAAAATTTTTACCATCATTTTTTAAAAAACAAATTTAAAATCGTCTAATAATAAATAAAAAATCTTGTTTTTTGATTTTAAAAAAAAAATTTAAAAATTTCTATAAATTGTATAAAAAAATTTTTTAATATAATTAAATTTGTTTTAAAAAAAAAATTTTTAATTTTTAATTTTTTCGCAATGAAAAATTTAATAACCAATTAAATGAAATATCTTAAATTGAAAACCAAATTTTTTGCCCCCCTTTTTAAAAAAGTAATTTATTCCTAGCTATTTTCTTTTTAAAGATTACAAAAAAGTCGCCTGGTCCACCAAATGTCTTTATTGGCAGAAGTTATGGGTGAACTCCTTTTAAAAAGGCTAAAATAATGGACCTGGCGACTATTTTGTAATTCTAATAATTATAGCAAAGGGCATTGGTGGAAGTAGTTTTTCTTGTAGTCAAGTTTTGCCAATGAAGGAGTTGCAATTTTACGGACTTTATGTCTTTTTTGTAAACCATAAGGACCCCAAAATTTTAAAATTTTCTCAAAAGTAAATGAACAAAAATGAAAAAAAAAAATATTTTATACTTTTTCAAATTATACCAAATTTTTTTCGTTTTGTCAATTCCATTTTTAAAAGGGTCCATATTGAATATTCTTTTTAAATTTTAAATTTTAAATTTTTAAATTTAAAAAAAAAACAAAAAATTAAAAGTGTTTTTTAAAGGCTTACTTTTCATTTTTTATTTTTAATTTTCTTATTACATTTAAAAAAAAACTAAATTAAAATTTCCCCTTTTTTTTTATAAACTATACCATTATAATTATCTCATTAGTGTTTTCCCAAAAAAAATTAGTTATTTTAAAAAATTTTTTTAAATTTTAAAAATATTGTAAAGTATTATAATTTTCATATAAGGGGTATTTTAAGAATGATGTATCAAGATTTTTTTAAACTTGTACAAAATTTTAAAATTGTTTTTAAAATTAAAAAATAATAAAAGAAAAAGATGTCAATTTTAAAAAAACGCGAGGGGAAAAAATTTTTTTAGCCACACATTTTTGGTTATGGTGGACGTTTACACGGAGGATTGACGCGATTCATGGAGGTGGAGAAGATTAAACAGGGTGACCTTTGGGTTTAAAACCCCTTTTTTTGACCGGGTGATATTAAAATCTCCCCCCAATAAGAACAATTTTCCTTTTTAACCCTTCCCCTCTCTCTTCTTATAATAAATATATAAAGGGGTTGATTTCGTTTTAAAAAAACAAAAGGTGTTAACTTTTTTAAAACCCCTCACAACCATTTTAAGATTAAATTTGGGGCAATATTTAAACCCTATAATTAGAAATTTTTGAAAAAATTCCCCAAAATTTTGAAATCAGTAAACACACTGCAACAGGTAATTTGGGGAAAAAAAAAAAAAATTTAAAAAAACAGTGTTTTTAATAACCCAATTTTTTGGTTTTAAAATTTTCGGGAACTTTTAAAAAATGACTTTGTGTGTAAGGCTTTTTTTAGTGGAAAGGGGGTTTAAATTTTGGGAAATTTTTTGGAAAGTTTTTGTAAATTTGTTGGGGGTTTTTAAACTTTTTTTTGGGGTTTTGGGGCCCTTTTTAACCCGGGAATTTTAAAAAGGGGAAAAAAAGGGTTTTTTCTTTTGGGGGAAAGAAGCAAATGGTTTTAAATTTTGGGGTTTTTTGGGGGAGAGGC